>BGPR01035659.1:0-15863 GCA_013235015.1 Araneus ventricosus | reverse complement strand
CATCGGCTGATAGGTGGCTAATCAAGTTTCAAAAGAGAACATCTTCTGGCAATAGGCTTCATTCCATTTCGCAAACCATGTGCTTTGTTATGAAATGAGATATGTGTTGTGACCTAAGTAAAAATTGAAATTTCCTTTCATCACTGAACGTTTCTTGCTCCATATTCAATGAGATGAGTTGATTTATTTGCCAAATTAATTCAGATATTCTGCATATAACAATACTATTGGCAACTAGAAATTCCTTTTCTAAAGAGAGTTATAACACTTTAAACTTAATGGCACCTTTCAACACTGTTAAAATGTATCCCTCATGTTAAGGAAGTATTAATTTAATTAAGTAACTTTGAGATTTGGAGCAAGATGATTCAAGAAAAAGATTTCTAAGGCTATGCAAGCATTTCAAGATGGCATGTTTCTTAGAACAGCTGGAAACATTATATGGAATGACCTATTTTACATTAATTTATAGATTAAAATAAAGTAAAACATTTGATCCTGATGATAACATAACATTGGATACTTTATCCAACTGCTTTAGCTCCAAGTTTACATGCCAACAAGTTTTCGCCACAGGTCAAGAAAGAATGCTTTGTGATTATATTATTAAAAGTTCAAATATGTACTAAGGTCCGACTTACAAACAAGTACGACAGCTTGCATATGATTATCCGAAATGTGTGGGCTCAAGCACTCCTAGTTGTTGGAATGAAAATAATGTAGGAATTCACTGAGGTAAGGATTTTATGAATTGTTGGAATAATGGAGCCATTAAAATCAAAACTGAAAGTGGCACAAAATTACAAACAATGAAAATAAGAAAATTAAGTTAACCTAAAACCAGATAAATTTTCATACATGCCAACCATTACAGATTCTCCATAGTTACAATGGATTTTCTCAAAAATTTCTGCAAACTATGGATAAGATTTAAATTTTTATGGAAGCGAGTTATATCCCCCTCGTACACAGTCATTTTACCTGTATTCCTTGATGACATCACAATCCAGATTTTTTTTCTACATTTCATGTTTTTGAAAAATGTCATATAATTATTTCATATTCTTCTAATAATAGTGATTTACACATTTATTGTATTATTTATTCAGATAAGATATTTTTCATAAAAATAGAAATTTTGGATTATTTAAAATATGATGAAATATACGATCATAAATTCAAAATTTTAACATATCTGTTTACGTATATGTGTGCCTGGTAGACCTTCTGCTATGGACAGCCACCTTTCCAATGTTGGCATTTATGAATTTTGTTCGATCACTGTATTTTTTGGTACATTTGTTATATTTCAATAAAATGGCTGAACTCGGGTACTTCTACAACTTAAGTTTTGTAATATTGAATTTCATTAACTTATGCTTTCAACATTAATATCTTTCAAATACCATAATCCATCTCCCACTCTGACTATAGCAGTGGTGGCAAACCTATGATTGCAAGTCAAACATCAAGTCCCAAAGGCTTTTTAAATTACCCAATGCGTTGATTTTTTCAAACGTTTTTTAAGACGTGAAAGAGAGAACAGACAATCGAAAGTATTAAAAAATTAACCAGTGTTTTAAAAACTTTTTTGATTCTAAATAATAACATTACAGCTGCTACTTTTCTATCAACCTATTGCATTCCTCACCATGGGAAACCTCTTAGAATTTGTAAAACAAACATTTTTAGAATGTAGTGATACTTTGCAGATTTTAAAGAAAATATTCAATTGTAAAGCATATAAATGAGTTACCAATATGTCACAATACAATCTTGGTAAATACATAATGATTTAAAGTGTGTAGAAATATATTTAATTGCTTTAGATGAGAGTGATTATGTAAATGGTTATGCACAACTAGCAGATTTTTTTGCAATAAATTAGCAATTAATTCTTAATTAAATTATTAATTCTTGATATAAATTAGGCAATGTAATGAAAGAAGAGTCAAAGAAATTAATAATATTCAAAAGGGAGGTGTACTAGTCTTGATATTTTAATGAATTTAATAAAGCATTTAAAGAAATGGATATTGACCTACAGAAAATTGTCTCTGTAATAACAAATGATGCACCCAATATGGTGGCAAAAAAGCAATGATTCTATTCAGCAGCTTAAGAAATTGAATTTCATTGTATAATTAACCATCAAGTTCTATTTGTGAAGCAAGGTTTAAAAATATTTTCCAATGTAATGCCAGTTGTAATAAAAGCCATCAACTTTATAAATGCAAGGTCTTCAGAAACGACAATTTTCACAATTATTAACGGAAATAGAGTACCAATATTCTGAGATGTTGACATACAACAAGATTCAATGGATCAGTTGCGGTTAATCGGTTTGCCAATTTATTACAAGAAATAAAGCTCTTTTTGAAGGAAAAAACAATAATTATGATGAATTTTCAAATATAGATTGGTTGAATGATTTAATATTCTTATGCAACATCATTCAGCACTTCAATGAACAAATTGTATTAATTTTAATTATTGTATTACAAAAACATTTTCGAAACAATTTTTGAATATATGCTTGACATTCAAAAAAATGCAATTAACCCTTTAACGTTCATTGATTTCGCAGTGAAACCACACATTGAGCAATTTTTTACTGTGCATGGTCGAAACAAAGCATAATTTTCCTTCATAACTTTGAGAGCCCGATATATAGGCCAACTTCAATATCATTAGTATTCACAAAGATATTGGCATTGCAAAAGCTAAATTGATAAGAGAAACAAAATGATGAGGGTTCTTGCACAAATTGATAGTCTTTAAAAATGAATCTTTGAAAGTAATATTGAATTTTATGAAGTTTGAATATCCTGTATACTCATGTATGGCTATAAATTAAATACACAATTTAAATTACATTTTGATGATAACTTATTTGGAGGAAAAATAGCCTTTCACAGTGAAGCCACAAATTTCTTTAAAATAAAAAATGCTAAATTTCTTTCCTTTACATTTTTATGATCAGCTATATGTCGAATACTCATTTTTGAAATTAAATTAAGTAATAGCTTCTGTTTTGATAAGTCAATGTAATTTATTTTACAAATACATTGGAAAACAAGAGAAAAGAAAATCACTAACATGATATAAGAACTAGTAAACATTGTGGCAGCAAGTTGTTTTATCACAGATCATACTTAAAAAAGACTGTTTACTTTTTGTAGATTCATTTTAATGCTGTTTTAATTTTTTTTGTATATAAAAGTGATCTAAACAATTAGTTGAAACATGATTTATTTTACATATTGAAAAGGTTCATTATATTTTGAGAAATGGATTATATACTTTGACTTATCTGCTCACTAGTAAAACTTATTTTATTCATTGTCATATATTACTCAGCTAGAAGAGATAGATAAAATAAAAAATATTTTTAACTTCATTCAACAACGTTGAGAATCTCCAAGAGAATTGGGTAATACATAATATGTATGTTAATTGACTTACATGTCATTTTAGGGTAGGTGAAGAAAGTTATTTAGCAAGATACTATCGAAACAACAAAGTAGAAAAAAATTAAATTATGTTGAATTATGCGACATCCATATTTAAAAAGAATTTTTAAAAGCCCAGTAGTTTTAAGTACAATAGAATCAGAGTTATCAGATATATTGGTTCTGAATTCAAGATCAAATCTAAGCATGCATTCAGTAATTTCAGTTACATTAGGTGGGTTTTGCAGTTTGTAAGAGTGGTAGTAAATGCTATTAATCTTTTCTGTTTTGATAAGTCAGCATAATTTATTTTACAAACACATTGGAAAACAAGAGAAAAGAAAATCACAAACTTCACTTTTTCTGAGATAACACGATGTAAACATTGTGGCAGCAAGTTGTTTTATCAGAGGTCATACTTAAAAAAAGAGTGTTTACTTTTTGTGGATTCATTTTAATGCTGTTTTGCTTTATATATATATAAAAGTGATATAGGTAACACAGGTTTGCAAAATTTTGCATAAAACTTTTATTAGAACCAATAGCTCATTTTATTTATTCAAGATAGGAATTTCTCTTTGCTTATCTACTGAAATTTCGTAAAATTTAGGTTTGCCATGCAAAAGAGTTTAACATGCTTAAAACTCACTTTCACTTAAAACTTTGCAATGTATAAGATTAAATAAAATCTAATCACACCAAATAAAGAGATAGAACTAGAATAAATTGGATATTGGTTTGTTTTATTTCATACAACAATTTCTTTAACATAAACACATTACCTTCAATATTGCAGCAACTGATACATTTCAAGACAAAATTATTAAAACTAACATTTATGTTCAGTCATAATATTCACAGTTCTTATGTGATTGAGGATAGGCACTTTATAAGATTATGTTATGAATCCTTAGAGTAAATTGTTATTATGTGAAACTACTCATAAGAAATATTGTCAAACTTGTTTTTTAGGACTTAGATGAACTAATTTAATTATGTGCACAATATGATTTTTAATGCTGTTTTAAGAAAGATATTGCAACAGGAAATCATCATTAACTACCAAAAATCTCGACAGATCTGTAATTCACTTCCTAAATATTTTTATTTTCAGCGCATGAATTAACTACGCAATAATCTCATTCCCGGCACGGTGTTCTCCTATCACTTCACTAGCGTCTACTAGAGGGCTCTGCTCGATCCCAAACCCTTTCCCAA
This sequence comes from Araneus ventricosus, assembly GCA_013235015.1. NCBI lineage: Eukaryota > Metazoa > Arthropoda > Arachnida > Araneae > Araneidae > Araneus > Araneus ventricosus. Next base: position 11,193 of record BGPR01035659.1, on the reverse strand, counting down.
GTGATTCCGAGTGTGTCCCTCCTTGTCAAACTTCCCCACCTACGAAAACTACTACTTGAGATGGATTCGCCCATCCCATAGGGAAAGAGTTTGGGATACAGACGCTAGTTAATTTAGCCGAGAGAGTCACGTGATGATTTGTAAAGCCCCGCCCCCCACGGTCCTTCTTTCGGCTATCCTTGTACGTGTTATGCCTCACCGACCGTCGTGGGACCTCTCGGACGTTCCGGAGAAGCGTCGATGAATGTTCGGGTCGGAAAGGAAGCGAGTCGACGGACGGAGACCTCGGTACAGTTCCTAGGGCTGTTGTGCGAGGGACGTTCCGAAATGCTTTTTCCACAACGAAGCTTTCCGAAACATACAATGGCCTAACAAACTAAAAACTTTTGGCTAGTTCTCCACGTATATGCCACTCGTCCAAAGTTTCTCGTCACGTGACGCATTGAGACAACCGATCAGAGAGGATTTCGGTATCGTGGCAGGCTAACTACGTCACCGTCGAAGTCGCACCCGATTGGTTTGAATGTTCGCTTCTGACAGTGTTCCGTCACTATCGTGTACATTTTTAAGTCGACTGAATACAGTCCACGATTTCCGACAACTTGTCTGGCCGGTCACGTGACGAGAAACTTTGGGCGAGTGGCATTACCCTAGTACACACGGAAATCGCTGCCCGTCTGATGGAGCCTCGAGGCAATTATAACGCACGAAGATGAAAGCTTCCTTCTGTAACGTGTTAATTCCCCCCCCCCCCCTTCCTTTCGCTGTTAGAAGAAGGTTTTAACCATTTGTGAACAGGGTTGTTGTTTTGAATCACCCTGCATTCGGTGGTTGCTCACCTCTGACGTCGGAGCACAGCACGTTGTCCTCCCGCTCGGCGATCTGGGAGGCTATGCCCATCAGCAGCTCCTCGACCCCGGACTCCACTTCCTCAGAATCCCACCAGGTGGAGCAGAGGCGCACGGCCGGATATCCGGTCATAGTTTTCCGGAACTCGCACTGGGCACTCCTGAAAGGGATGTAGAAGTATTACAGGATGCCCTCAAAGAGGAGAAAAAACATTTTTAACCTTAATTATCTTCTACTTTCTATTCTTTAAATTAAATGCAATCTTCAATAAATTTTTTTTATCAAATTCACAAGCAGATGACGCCACGTGTGAGAAATCAAAATTTAATTAAAACCTGTCGATTAACATATATTCAAGTTCAGAAAAATAACAAATTAGTCATCACGAACGCACAAGTTTTCTATACTTTAATTAAATGGACATTTGTGTGTTTCTTGCAATTGTCGGAATCATTTGCTTTCCGACACCACACATTCGTAAAGTAGAATCTCGCGAATATTATCGACTCACAGAGGTCTGTCACTGTCCCTTTTTTGGGACGCTTGTTTAAATATTTATTTTTACCTAAGCAATAGAGCTTTTAGATTTGATTGTTGCATATAAATGTTCACCTAACTATTATATAAGTTAGAAACTCAATTAAAATAATTCTTCGAATTAAAAATAAAATTAATTCTAAAAAATAATTAATTAATTCTAAAAAAATAATTAATTAATTCTAATTAAGACTTAATTAACTCTAATTAAAAAATTTCAAAATAGTGTCATCTCTTATATTTAATTCGTATTATCATATTAATGCATTTTCTTTCCTCTCTTTTTTTGTAAAAGTGAAGTAATAATTTTAGCATTTAATAGGTTAAAATAATTAGTGTTTTTTATAGTTTTTAGATGCTAATTACTGGAAATATAATTAAGAAATTCCTTCAAGTGCAGTTTTAACACAAATTACATTTTTGATGCGCACGATTTTTGTATATTTAAGAGCAACGTAATATTATATGTGTATGAATTTATTGAAGATATTTATAGATTTAAAAAATAATTTTCTCCACATAAATTCTATCCAAGAAAGAAAAAACCATAATTTATTTAGGTATTTTCCTCTAATCCGGTAAACAGTAATTTCGAAGAAAACAATGCAAAGAATAATGACGAGCAAACTACAGTAGAAGCCCAGCAACCCGAACCCCAGGAATCCGAAATTTCGGATAATTCGAACTTCTTTCTTTAATTTTCTGATAAATTTTTACTGCAAAATGAAGGGAAAATAGCAATTACGAATCAGAAACAAAGCTAATTGTTGGAAATTATACGTAATTAACTTTCCTTCAGTCTCCTCATTCAATCTTCTAACCAATCACAAGCTATTGTGATTATGTCATGATACAATACGTCACTGCGTGACGTCACATGCATCCCATGATTCCTTTCATGGAGAGCCGGTATAAGGCAGTTAGTGATGTAGTTTGAACTGTGCTTGTTAAACGTTCTTTATGTCTGTGTCTTACGTGCTGTAATGTCTTGGCCTAGGTGTGACCAAATAAATTCAAGCTAAGGTTGGCCTAAATACTTTTATTACTACAGCAATAATTAATAGACACTTCTCGCAGAGAAGTCTTGGTTAAATATGATTATTTACAAAGTAATCAGTAACATCATAGTTCTAGAACGTCAAAGTTCCATGACATTTAGTCCCTAAATAATTGTATTCACAGGATGGTTAGCTTCCACCTATCAATGTAATTCCGAACAACGAGACTACCAAAAGTGCTCGCAAGTTCATGAGCCGAGAGTTCGAGGATGCCGATTCCTCGGGGTTGCCTACCAAAGTCCGACTTCAGTCGGGACTTTCAATCCGCTGATCACACAGCTTTCTTCGGTCCTCCGGAGCCTGAAACCTCGTTCGAGACGCCTCATCCCTTTCTCTCCCCGAACATCAGTTTTTATTCACTCCTTCAGGGAGTGGAGCTCCGCCTATCTTTTCCTTCACTGGATAATGGTACTCTGGTTGACCAACAGCTCCCTTCCTAGTGGTCAACCCCGATTATGGGAAGGTTCTTGAGTTTTCGCCACCACCGGCCTATTCAGGAATGATACCAAAGGGTACCGCTAATGTGTTCGCTGACAGTGATGGATTCCTCGGCATTGTGGTGGTCCTCTGTGTGAAGTCCTTTCTCTTGCCTCCCTCTCGTTAGCGATGTCCAAGTGCAACTGTCCTGCTGTTCACCGCCAATATCAAAAGGGGCGGCACTCTTTTTCTCATGGGAACGTTGCTCGCGGGAAGGAAACCTTACAGTGCTATGTGTTCAAAATAAACGATGATTAAACCAGTTTCTCGAACTCTGCCAATTTCCCCTTCACTAATGTTTATTCCTAACTTAAAAAGAAGTATCTGAAGTGGTCTTTAAGAATGAATACAGCACCTTAATGAGTAGAAACAAACACGGATATCTTCTTTTCACCCTCCTCTCGTTTGCCACTGTACCGTGGAAATCACCGCATGCTCTTTCCATACGTCTTCACAGAGCACCCAGAGTCGATACTCTACTGCATTTGGTATATCAAGAGTAGTTTACCGAATTTCCCGGATAATCCGTATTTCCCGGGATCCGAACAGTGGTCAGTCGCAGTTAGTTCGGATTCCCGGGACTCTACTGTATTTTTCACTTTCTCGTATACGCAGTGAAGGAAGAGAAAGTGCTGTGATTGGCCAAAAACTCCACCTCGATGAATCCCACGTCCCCGAATCCGAAAAAGAATCATTTCTGGAATTATGTGTATGCATCTGCCATCTCATCCAGCGGGCTAATTGTGCTGCAGCCCAGGGGCGCCTCTGATCCAAAGGCACATTTACAGTACTGATTTTATTTTAATTTTGAACCAAAAATGTATTTGAATAAAATTTTTAATATGTTAAAAATAAAGAAATGATTATGGGTTGTAACTAGACATTCGTCGATTTTGTGATGTTCAATAAACATGTATGTATCATTTCAAAAAATATTCAGAGACAATCAGTGAGAAAAATCCTAAATTATGCAGATACGGAAGCTTACTTGTAAAATGCTGTTTTGAAAAGAGGCTGATTTGGGAAACTGTTGCGCGTTAATCAGAGAACGTGTTACTTTTTTTTGTTGCTCCTCAATTACCGTATTAGACAGACATGTTCTCTTGGCTCTCACATTTCTAGTTACGGTTCTGATGGGGCGCCGAAATTTGTTAAGACTGCCCCGCTGTCAACTACAGACAATCGAGTTCAGGGCACAAAATGTTCCTTCTCCACTTTTGTTGTGGGAGTGACGCCCTACATGCAGCGGCGGGTTTCATGGCCAGGGCGTAGTGAATTGTGTGGGGGCGCCGCCCTGCGTCTGTCCTTACCTCTTGTAGAGTCCGGGAGGGATGAGGGTGTGTCCGAACCGGAAGGCGGCGGACTGGAACACGTGACTCACGCCAGGGTGAAGGTCGGGCTGGTAGCCTGCAAAAGAGAACAATCATTGCTTGTGGGTCACACAGCAGCGACAAAGCCCAGTGACCGCGATTCTGTCACTTCGGGAATGTCAGGGACGATCCACACACAATCTAGTGGTTATTTTTCCGTTAATAGAGCACAGTGGCGAATCCAGGGGAGGGGCTATCGGGCTGCAACCCCCCCCCCCCCGGGGGGGCAACCAAAAATCTTGAGTTAATTTAAAATCGCTACAACTGTTTGATCTTAATTTTGATTTTTAAAAAATAGTAATCAAATCGTGACAACATTGCTTTCTGGCTTGACAGGCTCAAAAATTTTCCTACTTTTCTAGTCATTCCACTTGCACTTGTAGCTTTAGCGCGGTCGAAAACATTTTTTGGCCAGCTATTTCATTGTATTTTTTATTAAATTATCGAAAGTATTGTAGAGTTTTTTATGATTCTTATTGTCAGGAGAGGAAAGCCTGTAAAGTTAAAGAGTTTTGGTTTACTTTAGCCTTGAGGTTTGAAATTCATCACGACGATACAAAGTTTTTATGACCTGAGCCCCCTCTAGACCCGAATCCTAGATTCGTCACTGATGGAGCAAAACTCGTCACAAAGCTGAAATGTTGGAGCCATTCACCACTTTGGCAATGCATGCCGTGCTATGGAAATCGAAAAGAGGACACTCCAGTGTTGTGACCTTGAACAGAGGTCATTCACGTCTAATTAATCGTCTGCAGCTCATCTACAAGAGGGGATAAGCGGGGATTGGTATAGACTTGTACGAATTGATGGCTGTTGGCGGGAATATTCGGGGAACGAACCGACAAACAGAATGTTTGTTTATCTGCAGAGGCGGCCCGAGGCCCGGGCAACTGCCCTTGGCGCCAAACTCCAGGGTGGCGCCAAAGCGGGAGTGTGGAGGAAAAAAAAAGATTTTGAGAAATAAAGTCATACATTTAAAAAAAAAAATTTGCTATATATATTAATTTATTTTCGATAAAACGACTATAGTATAATCTTAAATATATCTGAAGTTTCAAAATTCTTACTATAATATTATCCAGTCTTATTTGCAGGTAAAACTTACATATTTCTAAATAAACATTTGTTTGAGATATAGAATGCAGACATCATAGAATTTAAAAATTACCTTGGTACTGGGAGGCGCCATATTGTTGCCATGCCCGGTTGGTAAAGTTACCCAGGGCCGCCTCTGCTTATCTGTATACAAAAAGTTATTGGAATTTCAAAGTCTGTTAAGTGAATCGGAGGGAATCTTCCTGGGTGAGTGAACACATCATTGAATATGACTTTACATTCAAAAAGTATTGAAGTTATTAATCCACGCAGAATGTTCCTCAATTTTATGAAAATGTAGTGAAGGAAAACTAATCAAGTGTTGAATGTGGATAGAAGATTGAAGACATAAAGAAAACATGCTTTTGAATATTAACTGCCCGTATTTTTATGTTATACTAGCCGCCAGCTGGGTCGTTCGTCTTTTTAATAGTATTATTTAATTCTTATTAATTATTTCATTTTTAACAAGCTGAGAGCATAAATTGCAGAATTAAACATCCTTATAAGTCATTTCAACATCTCTGACCTCACTCACCGGAATGTAATTCTGCAATATTATTTATTAAATATATTTTAAACAACATTTTTTAAAAACATTTTATCACGAATTTATTCTGTCGAATATACGGGAAAGGGCCGAATAAACCTAAGACTGAATATTCGTTACCTCCTTACTTGGTATTAAATGTTTATGAAATCAAACGGAACAAACTTCCTCCTGTAAATGCTGAAAGTTATTGTTTTTGAATCTCTCATTGTATACTTATAGATTTGTAATGTATTGAAGGCATTTTGGATGTGCTGATCATTCGGATGCAGGGGTCACTTTGACTTTGACCAACGTGATCACTAGAAGCGGAGTCCACTGCATATTAAGAAAGAAGACATCCACTCTGAAGCACAGAAGCCCGGGCTCTGCTGTGCTAGAGACGCAAGTTCCCTGGTTTGTTAGAAACAAACAAATCCAACAAGAACTCGAACTAACCTCAATGCTTGAATTTTTCTGAAAACTTGCTCTCAAATTTTTTAATACAATAGATAATAGCTCCAATCCAGCCACTGCCGAAATTCCGAACTACGACCATGGTCAGCCTAAGAAGAAAAGGCGGCCACGTACCCTGATTAATTAGAACTAAGATCCTCAGAGCATAAACTGACATGACCAGTCCTTTCTAGGACTATCTCGGAAATGTCGTTGCACCCAAACGGACCTGGCCAGCTGCCATGCGAATGGGATCAACACCAGATGACAACTGTCAGGTAAATGTACCCCTTCCCCCAGTATTAATTTTATTATTGTTAATGCCAATACTACATTTTTTTTTAAATTTTAATTCTGGTGTGACAAAGAAGTTCGAATGTTTGTAAGAATGGTCTTATGAATGGATGCATGTAAGAGTCATATAAATCACCCTTATTTTTCAGCACCTACTTTATTAATGTTTATATCAGTTTTTTCTAGCAAGGCCCATCGGCAGCTAACTGTTAGTCTCGGAGATTAAGGACCCAGAGTCCACGCGCTCCGTCTAAACCCATTCATCCCTGGTGTGCTGTGCCAGTGAAGAACATGAGAAATATTGATTACCTTGGTAAGGAGAGACCGGCTCCATCAGCAGCAGGGGCAGATACTCGTGCAGGATGATGTTCTGAAAGAAGAGCAAATCTCTTGAAAACGGTTTTCACGAAGACACGCTTTCATTACGTATGCTAAAAAGGAGAGTTTAGTAAGTTTTTATTTTTTGATTTCGTTTCGAGAGGGTGGCCGTTTCAATGGTTTCAGTGTGTTGGCGAATTTGGTACGATTAAAGAATTTGAATCATTTTGGTAATGGCGGGAAATTTCATTGTAATTTCGTTAATACTGATAAAAGCAGATATCTAACTGTAATTTTGCTAATGCTGATGAAAGCAGAGGTTTGTGTAAATAATTCATCTGGAAAAGGAAGAGAGTTGCTTTTCCTGTTTAGTTTCTCCTCTCCAATCAAATGCTATTACCGATGGTGTTTAGTTTCATCTCATCTTGTTTTTCTCTTTTCGCGATATCGTGTTTTTCACGATCAAGCCAAACGGCTCATGTCGTAAAAATTTCAAAACTACCACCATTCTCGAGGTTGAAATTTTTAACAACTTTGTTCCAGTACATTTTTATGTAATTTTTTGAATAAGTTAATGCATTGTTTTTGCAAATATAGAGAGTAAAATTTATGCACAATATAAGTGTGCAATATTGTACATTGATTGGCTTAAGATTGTAGATACAGCGTTGTAGGATAGTGTATATAGCCCCCCGCCCCCCCCCCCCCCCGTGCCTGTAACCGTCTTGGCTACTGAACGGTTGGATGGGTGCGAAAACGTCACCTTTATTAAGGATCGCAAAAAAATAAATAAAATTACGGATCGGCAATTTAAAGTGCCGAGGATGCCCGGATGAAAAGAACGCATTTCACGCACGATGAAAATAAAAATACGCAAACAAACATTGCAAACACAGAAGTACACGAATTCTGAACGGTATTTACACTGAAAAAGAGCGACAAATTAAAAAAAAAAATGAAGATAAATGACAATTTTTAAAACAAAGGAAAAAAAGTAAGAAGGAAGTTAATATTATTGAGTTCATACTAAACATGATTTGATAATATAAAGAAGGAAGAAACAAAAAAGAAAAACTAAACACTAATTGATCAACATGTAAAATGCACAGAAACAACATTATTGTGCTTTTGTCATTCAATGACAAAAATAAAATAAAAATACTTAAAACTGTTCAGTTCTAAGTATTCTTACACGAAACTGTTGAAATTGTTCACAGTCACAGTTCTAGCGTTTGAATAAAATATATACTAAGAATCACAGTGGCAAATCCAGGGGGGGGGGGGCTATCAAGCAGCCTCGCCCCGTACGAATCGTAGATTCGCCACTCAAGCAATAGCTACATGCTGAGATTTTGAAACTCAACACACTATACAATTTTGATGAGAACGAGCATTAGGGGTTTTGAGGCTTTTGAATTTTTTCAGAGATGGATCTGTTTTGGGGATGAATTTTATTATTTTGTGGAGGATAGTGTCTGTATGGGGACAAAGAAGATAAATTATAATGTCTAGTGTCCCTGGAAACAATATCGGCTTCAAACATTGAATGGCAACGTTGGATAAACATTTAAAGACTGTGATGAAGAACAGATCGTAGATTTTTCTTTTTGGGGACGGAAGTCTAGTGTTCACAGAACTACTAGTATAATTTTTTTTCCGCCCTAATCGTCAGGTTTTAATATTTTTTTTCTCCATGGCGCCCGGGGCATCTACACCCCTCCCCCCCCCCCGTCGTTACGCCACTGACCTCCAGCTCCAAAGCGAAACTGGAGTGTGTGCGTGCGGGGAGTAGGGATTCCTGAGACGGCCCTCAAACGCCGAAGGACGCGTGCGAACAGGTGCTCACGTGAGCGCGTTCCAGTTTGGCCACCCTCCCGACCACCTGCTTCCAATCCCATGACGCAAGAAGGTTCACTTTTCGGACCAGCGAGTCGCAGCGGAGGATGTCTTGCTCTGGGTGAGAAAGCGGTCACCCCCTTCACTTTCCCTTACACGACTTTCAAAACCAAACACGTTCATTTAAGGAATCCGACTGTGTTCGGAGACATTTTTTTGAAAAATAACTCATATATATTTTTTAATGTTATTTTTCAACTGCATATGTTTTAAAACTATGAAACTATTGTTAAATTTGGCTTTCAAAATAATATTTTTTAAAAAAAACTGAGAAATTGGAAGAAAAATGACTAAAATATTTGCCTTACGCTAACAGCCATAGACAAAATCGTATTCTAAATATACATAAATCCTTGTAGGAGTACATTTGTATGACAGTTATCTGCGTTATGCAGTAAAATATTTCTCGTACTTCAAAATAGTTTCGAGATATAGGTGAACATAGTTACTAAACTGGTAATTTTTCGTAAAAAATGCTTTTCGTTTATATTTAAGCACTTAAAAATAATACTCGATTTTAAAATTGACCTTAGTTTTTAGAGGAAAACATCAAGCATATTACAGAAAAAAATCTCAGAAAATTTCATATCAATACTTGAATAACTTTTTGAGAAATCATTGTTACAGTGACAGTTTTCCTCAAAAATATCATTTCTCAGAAAACACATTTAAAGTTTTCATGCAACATAAAACAGCTGTAACTCCATCTGTAATTCACGTAGAGTAAAAAACGAGACAGTATTAGAAAGCTGGTTAACAGGCTACAAGATTAAGTCATAATTTTTTTTTTCGATAATTTCATCAAAAACGACGATTTTAAACCAGTCGGATACCTTAATCTCTATGTACGGTAAAGAACCGTCTACACGTTTCTCACTTATACGTCGTTTCCATTTATACGTCGTTTCATGACAGTCCCGATTCGTTCGTATTCATTGTAATGAAAAAGTGACGACGTTTAAATGGTAAATGAAATCTACTATTGACAGAAAAAATGCACATCAAAGATTCGAACTATGCAATAATACACGTAGATTTCATTGATATGTTGACTAATTCAAGAAAAATCCTCTCAGATTTAAATAACGCACTCCTAAAATACCAATAAGTTTAATTTCTAGATAAACAAATTTTCGATTTTTCGGTCCGCTTTGCCGAATCTTCTTGCCAAATTCTAGCAAACCTACACGAATCACCGACTGATCGCCTCTTGTCGATGGCCAACAGATGATTCATTAGGCGTCAATGACTTGTACGCAAGTGCCACTGCACGCAGGTGTGACGCAGCCGTTGCTTTCGACTTCACTCGATGGGAAGTCCAAAACGGGATGGCTGGTCAATGATCGCCCGGAGCAGCGACTTCCCTTGACTGGGTCAACGGGGCTGTCAGCGGGGAAGGATGAAGAACAAAACTTCCAGTCGGTTTCGGCGCGAGGACGAATGGGCGGAGGGAGGGAACTTTCCTCCTTCATCAGAAGAAATCGATACAACCCATCATCATTCCTGTCAAGGGAACAATCGAGCGATTGACAGACCTTACTTTCAGGGAACTCGTTGCAAAAGTTCCCGAATAATTATAGTTAGCTTGACCATATTTATCTTCTTGCAAGAGGAACCAGGAACAAGAAAAAAAAGGGAATCGTTGCTGAAATTTTAAAAGTGCGATTCCAGTAATCACGTACTTATCTGCCATAGTCCATTGTTTTGTTTTCCCACATGACTAAGCAATTTATTTGCTGCAATTATTACGAAGGGCATGGAGGAGGAACAGACAAAATAACGATAATTATTATGACGAGAACTGAAAGAAAAGGCTATTTATCCAATGGTAGATTTTTTTTTCTTTTCGGAACGGGCTGTTACTTTCACAGTAGAACTTGAATCCGAAATTCCGGATAATCCGAACACCTTTTATTAATTTTTCTGAAAAAATTGTTTCTGAAAAAAATGAAGGAAAATAACCATTACAGATCAGAAACGAAGCTAATTTTTATTCCTAGCAAAGAAGTATTCAGAAGTGGTCTTTAGAACGAATTCAGCACCTTAATGAGTTGAAACAAGCTCGGATATCTTCTTCTTTATCCTCCACTTATTTTCACTGTACCATGGAAATCACACCGCATGCTGTTTTCCCTCGCTTTACAGAGCACCCAAGTCAACCTCTCTACTGCATTTGGTATATCAAGGTATTTTGCCAGGTTCAGCGTATTTACACTTGATAAAATTTTTTAAATTCTGAAGACCTCCACATGCCCTTTAATGTTTCCAAGAATAAGTGTTTACTAACTTTAAATTCTTAACCCGTGAACATAGC
>BGPR01035658.1:0-15863 GCA_013235015.1 Araneus ventricosus | reverse complement strand
CAGAATAATCTCGCATTCTAAACAAATAGATGCATACTAAAAAATCACCATTGTATTACTGCTTTCCCTCTAGAGGATGCTCTCACTTTGGTCATGTTATGTCAGCCTCTTATTTTTTTTGTCTTTTCAGTAGACGGTATACTATTTTTTTATCCTTAACTTCGTGATATCTTATGCAATTAATCCTTGGAGTAAGATTTAGTATTGGAAAAGTTCTAATTACGAAATAAATCTTTTAGGATGATTCCATTTAAAAGGTATAGTCTTGAGAATGTGGTGGGAGTTTCAGAAAGATTATAAGTTCCCAATTACAGAGAAGTGTTGTATCAGAATACCGTGCGTATTCAGGTATGAACAAAGTATATTACAAGGCAATTATAGTACAGGGCTTTAATTCAAGGAATTACTAAACACAGAGGCCATAGTTCCATGCTGTAAGGTTTGGAATGCTTTAACAGGTATTTAGTTTATAGTTCCATGGACAGGGTGCTACTACTTAAGAGTGGGTTAACACAGTGTCCCCAACACAGTATTATTTTCTGTGTTCACCTCTTTTAAATTTTGGTCCCAGGTGGGCTGAACCCAGGCACAGACCTGTCTAGGTTGTTTTTGTTTCTAGCCAGAAAGGGTGAGAACTACAGTCGTCAGGAACAGCCACATGCTAAGATTCTATACCCATAACTTCTACATGCTTTCACTGTATGACATTATATAATATGCATAACTTGTATAAGCCATAGCTATAACATATAAGCTGTATACTGATGTAGCAGTAATAATGATACAGCTGCAGTGGGGTGCCAGCCAAGAGCTTCCAAGGTTCTTTTCTTGTTCTTTCTCTCAGAGTTGCTTTTGACTCTAGACTTATTTCCATTCAGGAGGAGGCCGGGTCCCCATTTTAGACATCTGCTTTTCCTTATTTGAGTAGTTCACCCAGTTTAGATATATTAACATGTCTTTTTGGAGCTACCCAGGGATTTCCACTGCCCAGAGCCATCTCGTAATTTAGAATCGTTTCTGATGGCTAGGATATTGTAGAAGCTTACCTTCAACCCTATCTCAAGGTGCTTCCACTGCCCAAATTAAAGACAGACATCTGGACACAGATAGATTGCTGTGATATTCATCAGAAACGATGCGTTGTTCGATTGACTCAGGAACCTTGATCAATAGAAAAATTTTAAAAGAAGCATTAATAACAGTAAAATAAAAGAGGAAAATCCATTTCTTTCTAATACTCATTTCAATAGGTGGTACGATAAGTTTAGCGCTGATGTAACTCAGATGGGGAGGCTGAGTAGGTTCAAGCTTAGTATACTTCTTGCTCTGTGCTGGAATTAAGTCATTATACAATTTCATGATATTTTTCTCCTTTAGAGATTTAACAAAATTCTTTTATACTGCTTGCACATTGGCTACTAGAATTGTCTCAAAATATTCTCAGTTTCAGTTAATTTCAAATTACCTCCAGGGAATATTCTCAAATAAAATTCATCAGTTTCAATTATTTTAAAATTTGAATTAGATTCTGTCGGTATGCCAGGCAGCTTGCATATACTACTTGTAGAGCCTGTTTCTCATGCAACTTCATTTCTGGAGGAAAATTCAGATCAAGATTAAATCTAGATGGAATTTAAAAGATGGAGCCTTTCAGATGTTTTTACAGTAGGCAACCATGGCTGGCAGCTCTCAATTAATTACTGATTTAGGCGTTTATGAGAAAGAAAGGAGAGAAGAAAGGATAATCTTTTCTCTCTTTTATCTACTATAGACTCTTTATTTGAAGCGATGAATTAGAGGCACACAAAGGATATTTTCTTTTATGGCGGTATGTCTTATTAGACCAGTGGAGAGGCTATCATTTATGGTAGAGCTGTATTTGTAAGCCCTCTTGATTTGGATGGCTTGTTTTACCTCCTCAAATTGTGGGTGCACATCTTGATAATACATGAGGGAATGGTCTAGTTCGTTTTCAAATCCTCACCAGTAACGAAGGCATTTTGTAGAAAGTAGTTCTACAAGGTACAGGCTGACTGATTCCATTCTTTCATGTTAATTAAATTTAAGAAAAATTATTAAGAGGAATATTTTTTCCTCCCATGATCCCATGATAATGTGAATATGATCCAAAGTAAAGCGCAAATAATTACAACCCTTAAACAAGAATTCGAAAAAAATATATGAACAAGAATATGAAAAAATATGTTCTATTAAAACAAAAAAAAATGTCCCTTTAAAAAATTACTTGATACAAGAACTTTGAACAAGAATATGAAAAAATATGTTCTATTAAAACAAAAAAAATGTTCCTTTAAAAAATAGTGACATACATTTATTTCTTTATAAATTCATTGGTAAAGCAGAAAACGTTATCAAAAATCATGGAAAAAGAATGATGATCAAAATTGATATGAAAGGATTAATTATTTTATCTATTGCTTTTCTAATATTCTAATATCACATAATGACACACAACGCACATCTTTCACCTTTCTCACTATCTCGCGACTAGCGTATAATCACACGATAATTATCTCTAAACAGCGCCCCAAACCAATTAGAGAATTAGTTAACTAGTGTCTCCCGTCAAAGTCCATCAGTGGAATGGGGAATGATACCAATAATGTGACATCATCAGAAAACACCTGTTCCGATTTCTAAAACTTCGAGTAATCAATCTTTCTTAAATGGGTTTACGACTTGTGGGAGGACACACAGTTTCCTGGAGTTAACAATTACAGTAAAACCAGCAGTTGTTAAGGTTACCATGCAGCCAAATTCTAAGAAAAGATTACTTCATGCAAAAGCTTTTGTTTGAACAAAGCATCGGCGATTTGTGTTTATCCATAAAATTCCGGTTTGCATTTGCAATACTGTTTGTATTGTTATTTACTTATAGTCTGCAGAATTCTTGAATTCAAATTAGATTTGCTATTTCTTTTATTTTTCTTTCGGGCTCTGCTTCTCATTTTAATGATGAAGCAATCAGTTATAAAATTTAGTATATTGTCTGCTTGCATAAGAATAGTAAATTTACAAAAATATATAAAGATAGCAAAATGAGCGATAGCATAACAGTAGAAGAAAATAACAAAGATTTAGTGTTCCAGTGTAAAATTAAAATTTCTTGCAGAGTAAAGTGTGAATTTTCTCTAGGAAGAGTATTTGAAAAACTGATTTGAACCCTTAAAGGAACCTTTCTTTTAGAAGTAAGGAATTTCATTTCCTGAAAGATACCTTATTGAAAACGAGTTATTGTAATCTTTTTATAAGCAAAGTTACATAATCTGAAATTTTCATTGAATTGGAAAATAACCCTATTAGCACAAAATATTTTTCGATATCTCCACGTTATTCTTAATGCCGCACAACAACTCAAAGATATCGTATGAATATTGTAGACCATCTTGTGCTAATATGGAACATAGTAATTAAATAAGAGAATGCATTGAAATTTTTTAAACGTTTCTTATATGATTTAATGTTGCTCTTGACTGTCAGTTTTATTTAATTTTCTCTTTTTCCATCACATGAATACAGTTAAATATCTTAGACTTATGAAATCTTAAGGGTTTTGTTTAATTATGAAAGTCGATGCAGCCAGCTCATTTTAAGGTTTGACTACCTTGTGCGAACTTTTTTAGATTCTTAAAATTTTGATGACACTTCCATGTTTTTAATTAAAATGAGTTATAAACTAAGAATTCCAATGTAATTTCATCGAAAGTTTTATTGACTTTCAAAATATAGACAATTTTTGCCAAAATTTTAGTGAAAATTTGAAATTACGCCAAACCTCCTATAACAAGTTATATTGTATATATTTCATCAATTTTCGCACAGTACATGCTATCTGTATTATGAAGTAAAAGATTTCTAGTACCTCTAAAAGTTTTGGAAATATTCCAAACTTCGTCAACAAACTCGAATTTTTTATAAACAATTATAGAATTTTACTAAATAATACCTAATAGGTACCTAAATGTACATAAATGTCCGAAATATTGTGTTTAGATCAATATTTTATCCGCAATCATGCGCGCAAGGTGACTATCTCATTTATTTTCTCCAAAAATTATACCCATATTTATTACACTCTCAAATAAATACATATCTATATTAAGATTTGAAAATGTGTGTACAATAACAGAAAGAACAGATATTTTTCTAGGAAAAAAACAGTTTTTGAAATGTTTTGTTTTAGAGATATAATGTATCGAATTCGACAGTTTTTTCCCCTTTCTTCGGAGGTTTAACGGGCGTATGTCCCTTTAAATAACGAAATTAGCCGCTATTAAACATAATGATTAGAAGTTTTTTGCCAATAATTTCTGAAAAATTTTGGGCACTGCAATTATTTTTGCACCATCTTAAAGAGTAGAAAATTATGATTTTAATGAGACTATTTCTATTGTGGTGCAATGCTTCCTTTAATTTAAATTAACGTGTCAAAATTCATTTTAAACACAATTTTTAACATTGTTTTTCTTTGTTATAAAATTAAAATCAAATCAATTTTTTTTCCATGAAATACTTTATTCACGTGATTTTGTCACTGTTGAACTTATGATAAGAATTTTTTTTTTCTTCGGACATTTAACTCTAAAGTAGACTATTTGTACTTCTGGTTTTATGTCTGAGCATAGCTTTTACTATGCACTTGCAGTAATCCAATGACGTTAGTTTGATTACTATGGTGCGATGCGATTTATAATTTTTAAAATTATCTTAATGAGTGAGTAAGTGCAAGTTCATAGAGTCCTATTCCTTCCGAGAACGAACACGCGGTGGCGAAAAATTTTTTTATTTAGGTTATAGAAAACACCTAACCAGTTAGTGATTTTTTTTAAACTTCTAAGATTTCTTATTTTATAAATGCACAAACACACAAAAGAAAGAGAAAAACATTTAATTTTGCAAATTTCGCCGCAATACATTAAAGGCAGTCGTGGTACAAGCAAACTCAAGCAGAAAAAAAAACTTGAATAGCATGTAAATTAAAATGATGAGAGACGAAAAACGAGACTGATGAGGAAATCGAAAAACTGTTTTATGCAGAATATATATTAGCTTATATATTTCAGTATGTTTGCAAGGAAATCGAGTGACGTTGATTACTCTAGCGTTTCGATGTTCATTTAACTTCACAAATTTTTAAGTGATCCTAATTGAGTGTGTAGGTGATTTTCTGATCATACACACAAACACTGAAAAGAACAGAATTGTATTCCGGATGATGGCAATAAAAACCAAGATATGAAAGAGTTTCTATTGTCGCCGTAGCAATCAATGATGGGGAAGGAAAAATGAGTACCAAGGAGAGCTATATTCGTGGCCAGGGTGAATCAAACTACGGAAAGACAAAAAATAAGAGGAGTTTTTGCTGCTGGCAGAGGAGGTCGAACAATACGGGAGTGGATGAACGAAAATCAAAGAAGGACGCGGCTGCGAAAAACTGTTCAATTAAGTTTCAAGTGTTATAAATACTTAGACTTGAAATATTTTTATTCCGAGCAACATCGGGTATTAATTGAACAAATAAAACAAATTTCGAAACTTTTCACCAAAAAGAGGAATTTAGGGTTGTCACATACCTTAAAGAGGTGTGTGAATACCAAATAACAAATTAAAAGGAAAGAAAAATTTAAGAAAAACAGTTTTTTGAAACACACTTTTAATAATGTGCTAAAATTAGTACATTATTAAAAGTGTAGATTTTTTCTATTTTCTTTACTTTTTAGTTTCTTATTTCTTTTCAATCTTTAATTTATAATTTATTATTATGAATATTATGGAATCTTTTTTTCAAGCTCACTACTTTTGGCGATCCTGGATTAAAAATGTAATTGAATTATTCAATTATCAGATAATTAATTTCTAAAAACATTAAAATAGTCCATTGTAACTAGGGATTGCAATCCGGCACCAATTTCAATCCGGTCGGATCGATGGGAATCCGGCCGGATTGGTCACATCAAAACTATTTTGCCATTTCATTCCAAAATCAACTATATAAAAGATGATAAATTGAGTGTATTACAAAGTTTAGAAAAAAAGCGTTGATTTCTTATGAAATCAACTTTATTTGCACTGTTATAATTAATCAACATTTACATATGAATCAACAATAAAAATTTAGTACAGTGTAACTAGTTAAATTGTAATTGTTATATTAGTTTAGTAATAATTAGAAAATGACGGGAGGTTAAATCCAGTCTCACTTACTGGATTTCACAATTGACATCAATGATAACTTGTAATGTAACTTATATTAAATCTAACTAAATCATGCTCATCAACTGAGATCACAATAATTAGGTATTTCAGACACACCAAGCAGTCTCATTCTTATAATTTTGACAGTCATCATGAATCTGGTTAATCAATGGCACAATTATCACAATAACGAGTTTAAAACTTCTTCGTATTTTTTAATATACTTACTTTAAATTATTATTTTAAGTAAAACAATTTTAAAAAACTCACTTTTGTTTTGAAAAAATTATCGTAAGAAACAAATAGTGTTAATTGTGTCATCTGCCAATCGACTTCTTACAGAACTACAAATATAACCAGCGGCCTAGAAAGCCCTTTCTGCTTCTACACTTGTTGGTGTTATTGTGAACAAATACTCATGAATAGAAGACAAGTCCTTCACTTTCACATGCAGTCATTTCCTTTCTTAATGTTTTCTCATAATCTTTCTCTTTTTTTGGTATTTATGCTCTAGGTTTTCATATCTTGCTGGATTTGCATCTGTAATTCTTTCTGTAATGTCAAATCATTTTTCAATGATGATGAATCTAAGTTATTTTCTACTATATTATCTACGTTTTCTTTAAATCTATCATCTTGAACAACTCTTTCTAAGATATTTTTCATTTCTAGTCTTAAAACTTTTTTTTCGGCATAGTAAATGTATCATCAGTTCGTCTTGTATCATCATCATCTTTTTTTTTCTGTAAGTATATTAATATTCCTGTTTTCATTTTGAATTGGTTTCAAAACTGACATGTTTGTTTTAGAACTTTTAGACTAGTAGCTGCAATCCAATACAAATAGGTATATACTTACAATTTAAAACGTTATTTCGGTCACTATGTAAGAAGAAAGTCGTATTATAAAGAAAAATCAGAAATATGGATCGTTACTCAATTCATTTCTAAGTCTAATTATTTACTTAAATCATTCTCGTACTCGTAAATGCAACATAAACATAATTCATCTATCAATTGAACAATAAGAATGTCAATATGTGTAGCGGGTGAGTCAGCGTCGAACGACTCGTACACACCACGCATTTAAGTACCAACTCTTGCAACAACGCGAATATTTTTTCAAGAAATCGGCTTCATGTATTTTTTTTTATCTACCGGATCCGGTAAACGTCTAATGATGCCGGATCTGCCAGATTACCGGATCCGGTTTTCCGGATTGCAATCCCTAATTGTAACTAAGAATACATAAGTGCACAAAATTTCAAAAATCTAGCGCATCAGGAATTGAATGAACAAAAAACAAAATTCTGTATTTACAAAAAAAATGTATACAAATTATTAACGAATTAGCTTTGTGCAAGTCAATCTCAAAGCGTTAGACGTTGGAATAGGTGAAACAGAATGGTAAATAAAACATTTTCTCGATTGCATTTTATTTTATAACCGAATCAACGTGAACACTTACAAAACAATGCATTTGAATTCCTTTAATTTTGGATTTTTTTTGTGGTTAATATTGATTTGAATTTATAATTCATCTACTAAAGTACAAAATATTTGAGTACATAATTAATATTCAAGATGATGAAGGGTCTTTTTTGATAATGTTTGCATTTTCTCCAGGTCCCTTTTAATTTTCCCATTTCTGTTCAGAATATAAATCTCATTAGCTAAACAATGGTCATATGGGACGAACTTGCTGACCTCTTTTTCTATATTTTAATTTTTTAAACAATTATCTTGTTGGATTTGAAAAATATAAATCTTTAATTGTGTTTCTGCAACACTGATCTCGAAAATGTTTGCAATGTATTTCGAAGGGAACTACTCTTATTGAAAACTTCGTTTCTTCTTTATAGCCACTCGCTTTAAAAAACTAGATATCCATTATTTTGATGCGTGTATAATAAAATATTATATTTACGTCTTTAAAAAATATCAAGATCATCTCTCATGCACTTCTCGTAAATTCGATGGCACTTATAAAACACGCATGTTTGTTATGCAGCCAAATGTTAAAGATTGATTTCTATCAAAATGCTTTAAAAGTATCCAAAAGTACTTATCTTTTAGCTTCAAAGTTGTTGCTGTTGTATTTCGATTTAATAATACTGACGATTTTCTGCGATAAAACCAACCGGATCAAAAACTCTACTTTTATGCACTTTTAAGACATTCAGTCCAGGGTGTGCACAAATGAAGTGACACATTTCAAAAATTAATAAAGAAAAAACTAAAAATGTTGGAACTACGAATTTTTTTAAATGAGAGTGAATCTGAAAAAGTATTTTTCAGATAGATAACATGCCATTTCGGTGGTCTAGGGAGTCGTAAATTACTGGAAATCAAAAATCTGCTTTGAGCCATTATCTGAGAAAACATTAAAACTGGAAGAAAAATAAAAGCATGCATTTATAGGGAATTTTAAGTTCTTTAATTTGCTAATTCACATGTAGTGTGAAAACTGAAGAGGTTTCGTAATATTCCAGAAAAACTAAAAAAAAGAAACCAGAAAACTCGCATCGGCTTCTGCTGATAGGCAGCCATTGCGTTCGGAATTTTCTCGCTGTAACAAATTTAGAACGGCGTAAAGCCGCGTTACCTATCTGAAAAAAAAAAACGTTTTGAAATGCGCTGTAATTTTTTAAAAAAACTGTAGTACCAATATTTTTAGTTTTTTTTAAAATTAATTTTTTTAATTTGTCACATAATTTCTGTATACCTTGTAGTTATTAACTTAAATAATAAGTAAAACTAATTTGTTATAAGATTCAGTAATAATCTAAGTAATTAAGCAATAAATTAGGTGACTAAGTTAATTATTAATTAAGTAATTTGATTACCGAGTTTTTTATTTTCCGATTCCCTTAACTTTCTTAAAAGTTATTTTATATTGTAGATACAATAGCTTACACACAAATAAATATATTTTATACCTGTTACATAATGCCCTCCGATCTTTTATATTTTTCAAAAGAGAAGTTTTCAATACTGGAGCTGGTATTGGTTTAATTCACGAGTAAGCTCGCTCGAGTTCATGTCAAAAATCTTTAGATCCAGTTAGTCAGTTAAAATTCTTCTCTCCATTTTTTATATCGTCCATGCTTTTAAATGTCGTAAATGAGAGTAAAATTTGTCATCTTCTACTGAATTCCTTCTCTTACTAGTCCTGAAATAACTGTTGCAATACTTTTCTGATGTAAGTAGTAACGCACTTTTGCATTAACATGGACAATATTCATTGTAAATGGCAAGGCACATTTTCAAAATAATCTTTGTATATATGATTCATTTTTGAGTAGCTCCTTGGTATCATGTAGAAAATCAAGCATATCATTTCCCATTGACAGATTTGTTCCAAAATTTCAAACGGATATAAAATTTTTATGTAAGGATCACATGCTAAATTTCATCCTTCGGACTTAATTGATTTTTGAGTTATTGTGTTCTCAAATGCATGAAGATAATGTACCTTTTCAGTTCCATGCTGATATCCAATGTGATCCTTGAAATGGATTTTTGAAAAAAAGGAACACTTTTCAAATACAAGAAAGTGAAAACATAGATGGCCAACCATAATCACATAAAATGCAACTACAGATGAAATAAGATTGTATAAACCACAAAATGATCTATTTTGAATTTAATCCAAATTTTGATATTGTTTCATGATAGGCTTAAGATAGTGAAATATAAAATATTCCGAAACAATGCCGAGTCGCAACCTCATTTATGATAAATAGTGAATAAATCATAAATTAAACTATTATGAATATCAATTGTTTTTTAAAAAATCAAGCATCGAACAGCGTTTGATCAGAGCAGCTTGCACTGAAAACATTGAAAAAATTTCAACAGAGGAAAATTTTAAAAACCCAGGCATATTTTTGAATGCTGTAATAATTAAAATGTAGAGTGTAGCTTTATTACATTAGATTCATGAAGGAGTTTGCATAAGTACATTATAAATATAAGGTTACCAGAACAAAAATATGGAAAAACAAAAAATGCATACAAATCTAGGATAATTGAAGAAGCAGGATAAAATATGCTGGCGTTTCTCCTATGTTATTGCAAACAAAGCTGCGTGATTAAACTACATCTTCGAAGATTTATAATTTGCTTTCTTGTGACAACGACGAAGAAAGCCTAATTCCTCCGTTTTTCAGCCCTGCACCTTGCAGTTCCTGTAATTAGTTTGTGCTGTGAAAGATTGCTACAGACGACAACAGTCGGGAAGTAAGTGTAGTTAGACGTCTAAGAAGTTGTCAAGACATACTTGATTTAATGTTGGAAACATTTTTAAAGTTTTAGAATAAATGTAAAGTTTCTAGGTATTGCATAAAAGTAATTTTGTAAAGTTCAAAGCATAAAATAAGTGAAATGAACAAGGTTAGTTTAGCAAAGGACTGCTAAATCATGAAACCGGACCTAGTTTAGTTAAGTTTAGTTGCATTAAAGTCCCATTTTGGAACAACTAGATGACTAGTTTGAACCTCGTCTTATACACTCCCCTGTCCAAGCTTCAGCAGCACACCAGCAGGTGGGAGTTTGATCTTCGACATCACACTAAATGAGCACCAGACCCACATACACTGTGGATCTTTGTTGGAATTGGCTTTCGAACTTGGAACCTTATATATATAGGGAGAGAGAGTATAAATCGTAAAAGGAAAGAGTATGAAAAGTAAAATGAAAAACTCAATTAAAACACAATAACGTTTCTTTAACGTTAACGTTAAAAAGAGGCAAAACATAATAGAAAAACAATAAAATAAAATTTTATTGTTTTTCTATTATGTTTGCTTCTTATATATATATAAAAGAGGCAAAACATAATAAAAAAACAATAAAATAAAATAACAAACATTCATATTTCATATCAAATTCGAAAAGATATGAAAAAATTATTATTCTAGTAATTCACATTGATTTCATCCCCTAAAGAATCGTCATTGAGCTCTAATTGCATTTTTATTTTACGATTTATACTTTATATATCCTTTTGTCTCTCCATTGAAATTTGATTTTTGATATAATATTAATATTACATATATATATTATTTAAAACTAATAAAAACTAATGAAAATGAATTAGCTGCAGAATTTCTAGATTTAGATATAAAAATTATAGATAGTAAGATTGTAACAGATATCTTTGATAAAAGAACAGCATTTAATTTTCAAATTAATAAATTTCCTTTCTCGGATAATAATCTTAGCATTCAGCCATCAAAAAATTATATAATTAGAAATAACAATTTGATAACAGACAATGATAATAGAATTAGGAACATAATATAATTTTATAATTGTGCATTAGTATATGGAATGCCTTAAAAAATGTTTAAGAGTCTATATAGATAAGAAATATTTAGGTCACTTAAAATAAACCATTCATTTTAGTATTTAATAGAATATTTATAATTCTTGGCTTTTTGGTTTCTATATTTTATCTATTACTTATATTATGTAATTTCTTTTAAATTTCTGAATTACGACATAGATGGCGACAGGATTTATAAAATAAAAAAAAACTCTAATATATTCAAATAATATATAAATATTCAAATAGTTTATTTTATAAAAATGTTAGATTTTTAATTGATTACCTAATTTAACTTATTTTGAGATTTTTAATATAGGTATCATAGTATTTTTTTAAAATTAAAATAAATTAAAATATTTGGTTAATTTAAGCTGAATCCAGCTGATTTAGAAATCCAGTTTTGGCAATCTAGTGATGTCAGGATAAGTGGCGGTTGTATTGAAACGGTGATTACAGGTAAAGAATAAGTAAACGCATTGATTCTCATTAATTTTACATGCATCTCTTTAAAACAACAGGAATGTTTAGTACTTACCTCTGATGCGAACAACTTTATAAATGTTCTTTCAAAGAAATATATATTTCTCTATGTAACGCTCTGTAAATTGTATTAAAGTGCTAATTACTCATTTATCAATTACATTAACTTTTAATGATGTGTTTTGTATCACTGACTCATAAAAAATCAAGCAGCTCTGCGTTACTGATTTTAGAGGTACTGGGGATTTAATTTATATTGCTATGATGGCATTAGTTAGCTTTGTTGATGCAATATACAGTATCCAAACATATAATACATAGCAGCAATATGAAGCATTTTGCAGCTTCAAATTCTACACATTTCTTTAAGCTATTATGAAAGCATTTATATAGCGCACTCTTCTCACAATGTTCACGCACAGTTTTACTTTGATAACGGACTCCAATGAGATCACCTTGTGCAATTAGCAACAGTTGCTTTAACTACGAGTCCTCACTCTTGGGACCTTTGTGTCTTCATCAACAAGTTGCGACACCCCAACACAGGAATATTCTATAGAATTTGGGACAGTGGTTTCTGATGACGTCATAGAATGGAGATACAATCCTCTTATAAGCTTTGACGGGAGGAACGCATGATTCGATTATTTCCGGACGTTATTTAGAGATAATTATGCTGTAATTAGATGCGAGTTTCAATAGTTACCCTTTCGGATTCAGTTAATGAGAAAGATGGAATACGTCTGTTGCTATTTGTCCGAATAATTTTAGAAGATTACTTCTCAGCATTTTGATGCTTCGGTCATAGTTTTCTACATCTGTAATAATCCCCTCCCCCACCCAAGAAATTCTTTTTCCTCTTTCATTTCAGTAAATTTTTGTATTTCAAGTAAGAAAAGGAAAAAAATCATTCTACTTAATACATTTGCCAATTTTCAAGGACCATACATCTGCATATAACATTCTCCGATCATGCATTTTTTTTCTGTGCCAACACCTTGTATATTTTCTCTGCTTGGTTTCAGTAGTTAGGTTTTTGTCAAATTCTATGTTTTCGTTTTCTGATCCGTTCTTTTTTTCTTTAAAGTGAGTTTCCATATTTGCTTCCAAAAAATAGCATTTTTACGAAATTTTCATCTGTTTAATTTTATTTTCATGCGCTCACTTTTTAATGCCTCTTTATTGCTTTCAATTATCCTTTTTTTCCCCGATTTGTTCGCACTTGTGCCTTGCCATATTTTTTAAATACATATTTTCTATTTTGGTTTCAACAATTATTTGAATTAGAATATTTATTTTGTTTACTTCAATTCTTCCTTTGATATTCATTTTAACATAGATTTTCTTATTTCATCTTCCCCAATTATTTGCTTAGAATTTTATACTTTTTTTCTTACTTCTCAACATTCCCCAAATCGTTTCCTGAATTTATCATACGTTCTCCTAGTTCAGCTTCAATAATTGACATGGCTGCTTCCATATTTTCTGTTGTTTCTACTGTCTGTGTCTTCTTATTTTGGCTTTCATAAATAGTTTTTGCTACCGTTTCTACGTTTCACTTCATGCCTTTGTCTCACTCCATAATTTCATAGGTCCGTACTATGCACTCATTATATTATTGTCAAGTATTATGTTTATTGTGAAATAAACACAACCCTAAATACTAAGAATAACTTGCGAGGGAAATTGATTAATACAAGGTTGTCGAAAATGATTGCACCGATTACACATACAGGAGTGTCGCTAGTGTCTGCCCGACAAGGGGGCACGACTTGCTGTATGGGGCGAGGAATGTAATGAAATTGGTCTCAAATTTTCGCCAGATCTTTATTTACTACTAGTTGAATACCCCGTTGTATGAATGGGTACAAAAAGTTTCCCCTACAGAGAGGCGCAACATCCCCGACGGAGGGGCACAACATCCCCGACGAGGGGGCACAAAATCCCCTACAGAGGGGCACAACATCCCCGATGGAAGGGCACAACATTCCCGACAGAGGGGCCATGGACCCCAGTCCCCCCACTGGCTCCACCCCTGCACATAGTGTTGTAGCTTCTTTGTATGCAACGATAGGAAGAAACTTTCAACACAATACTAAAATGAAACCTAAAGTTTCGTTTGTGTAAATAAGAATTACACAAACGAATCGCAGACGTGCCTGTGCGTGTTTGAGTGTTTGATAGCCAAATGCACGTTATTCATCTAAATCTTCTGATTGCTATCTAAATCTTCTGAAATTACTCCTTGTGACTTCATTTCATTAGAATGTGTCATAGACTCTGACTTAAATCCTCCGTTCGTTCATTTTTCATGCAAAAGTGACCGAACTCAAGGTACACATCGAGAATGCCTCACCGTGGTAGTGAAATGGACTTCTGCACGGTTGTTGTTGCCCTTGTCACCAAGGGAAGTCACAGAGGGTAATTATTACGTACTCAGAATTTTAAGCTTTCTTCTGCAATGTGGCCAAATTTTCATTCCCTGTAGTTATTTACAAGGGAGTTATAGCCATTTCTAATCGGGGCAATTGTTTTGAATAACGTTATTTTGTTTTTATTGTACAGTTTTGAACTAATTTTGTAGATAATAGTGATTGAATCCGAATAAAGAATAACATAAAACTTGTTTTAACTGTAAGACCGAATTCTATAATTTAAAAAGGCCCATTACTTTGGCTTTGTTGAGATAAGGAGTTTGAATGACGCAATCTGTGCACGCAATCGAACTGCGTTGTAACTTTGGAAATGGCTTACATTCCAGTCCCGGAGACAATTAGCAATCGTGGTAACTGTGTATATTTTAGGAATGTTTGTTTGCCCTCCAACAAGTCGTAACTCCGCCAATGACAGAGGATATACTCTTAAGGATTTAGAATTCTAAACAGGTGGTTTCTGATGACATCAAATAATATAATTCAAGTTATCCTCCAATCCGCTTACGGACTTTGATGGGAGAAACTGATAACTAATTCTATGATTGATCCTGGATATTATTTAGAGATAATGTGTAGTACTTAGATGCGAATCACGTTTGTTACCTCCAAAGTTTGAATAACGAGAAAATGCCCGATGTCTGTTACAAGCATGTTATGTGACATTTTAGTATCACTTTTCATTATATTAGCATTTGAGGCCCAGTTTTCACTCTCAGTTTAAATAGAAATAAAGCACTGATTTCCCTCCATCCAATCAATTTGCTGAGTTACTTTCTCTTTTCAAACAATCACGAGGAATGAAAATTAATACCAAATACAATTTTGGTGCAATACCTAGTTCACTTGATTATCTTTATTTTATGTCACTCACCCACGGCTTTTCATTGTGTTCTTGGATCTATATAAATCAATACATATTTAATATTTTGTATTTGTATTGCATGCCTCCATTCCTTTTTTGTTATTTCAACGTATTTCCATTTTTTAAAACAAACTTTCCTCATTTTCTGCATATTTTATTTCATGTTTTTGCTTATCGCTGTTGGTTATTGAGTGTATGGTTTTTTTTATTTTAGTTTCAGCAATAATTTTTTAAGGATTTATTTTTCTTTTAATTTCATGAATTTAAATCTCTCATTCCTCTATGTAATTTAACCTTTCGCGGTCGAATGCGCCACAGTGGCGGCATTCGCTAGTCGTCGTAGAAATCAGTTTTTTGTTTTGTTAGAACGATGCGCTAAAATACTCACAGGCAGGACAATGAATGAATATAGCTGAATAATGATGGCGTGAGTTTTAAATTGCAACGTAAAATAAAATGCATTAAAAGTTCAAGCCAATCATTCTAAAATTTTACATCTATATTTAATTTACAAAAACACAATGAATGAAACAAAAATC
>BGPR01035657.1:0-15863 GCA_013235015.1 Araneus ventricosus | reverse complement strand
TCAAATCATAAGTAGGGAGCAAAATGTCCTCCCGAGCATTAGAATTTCTTTTGTGCATTTCTTTATATGTAAAAATAATTTGCTTTGCATGAACTGTAGTGAATTGTTTTTGATTTATTTGATGAAATAATTTCCAGTATCAAAGTTTAAACTTACTTTTGTGCTTATTTTAGCTGAAAAAATATGTACTCTTAAATGGCAATGTCCTAGGTCTAATGGTTATCAAAAGATTTATAAATGTTATCTTAAATAGACTTTGCATTTATAATAATACTAGCTGATACCCGCAACTTCGTTCGCGTAGTATAAGTTTTGGATATTTTTATAAAAAATATTTTATAAACAAACTCATTTTATCGTCTGAAACCTCTAATTAAAATGAAAACATCAAGTGAGCGAAACGATTTTTATAAACCGCCGAAAACTGATTTTCCCAGTAAGTTATTAATAATTTTTTAAAAATGAAATGAAATTTAATTAAACATTTATGTCTTTCAGTTTTATTTATATAGATAATCACTCGACGGAATTCCAACACAATATTATATGTGCCTTTATTTTTATTTTAAATAAGAAAATCTGTTGCGCGAAATATAGGGTAACTCCGGAAGAGTCGCCGCATCCGGGATAGATGCCGCACACCATTTATTTCTTGTAATTATCGATAGCTGACAGTCAGACGACCTTATTAGCACAAGATATTGTACGATATCCTCACGATGTTATTCGTTATTCTGAATACCGCACAATATCGTGAGGATATCGTAGCAATATTGTACAGCATCTTGTGCTAATAGGGGAGCAGTATAGGTGCGCAATGAGATTTCTTTAACCAGTTTATAGCATGAATCCCAATTCAATGATTACTTCCAGCTGTACAATCGTTATTTTGAGGTAAGCGTATGATTTCACGATCCAAACTTTTAAACACCTTATGCTTAAATACTTTTTATGCGCTAATTACTAAATCCGTGCATGATTTCGAAGCCAAAACTAAGTGTAGAGTCTGTGTAGAGTACTGTGTGTATGGTTACGCCATTTTCCTTTGCGAGGGCAGGCAACTATGATGTGCGGCGTCTGTACCGTACAAAATGGGATACATGCCGCACTGCGATCCGGTATACACGCCTCAGTTTCTTTTGTACGGGATGCCGAGATTAATAAATGGAAATTTATCGATCCGTGTCTTATTTAATTATGCTACTGAATTTTATGTTACCGAACACTTACTTGGGTTGAGCAGCATGTTGGGCGCAAATTGACTCGGTATCAGGTAGGGTATTTAATCTGCGATGCGTGAAAAAAATCGGCAACTCTTGGCAGCGCTACTAGGGGCTTTAAGGTCACTGGCATCTTCCCTTTTAAAAACAACGCTCTCCCAGATCAATAGTTTTTTGCATTAGCGGATAGTGAAGTGCCCGTACCAGAAAACACGACACAAGAGGAGGCAAATTCATGAAGTGAAGTACTAATCAACACAGCTCAAATCAATTTACAGCCTGCAGAAACTGGAACTAGCAGTGTAAAACCACCATCACCTACCAAACACCTACATAAAATCTCTACTATTCCGAGACTTAGCCAGGTGACAGCAAAGTACAGAATTAAGAAAACAGCAGTACTCTTAACCTCTATTGACAATAGAAATGCGCTTAAAGCAAATTTAGAGAAATGATTCAAAAAATGTAAGAAAATTAACAAAAAAGATGTCAAAAGTACCAAGAGAAAATTTAATTTTGAATCAGGTGGAGGATCCCATGACAGTTCATCAGACATTGATGAATATTCAAACAGTGTCAAGTTTACTACACCAAACGAGAAAAAGGGAAAAATAAAAAGTAAGAAGGCGAAGAAAGATGCAAGTCAGGTTGATAAAAATGAACAGTTGGATCACACATGTGACGCAGACTTTCTTTGCAAAGGAATGTTCTGAAAACTACTACAAAACTAAGGGGAAGTGTGATTGGCTTCGTTGGATCATGTGTCAAATGTCGTTACATGAAAACTGTACTATTTTCGACACTTTTTGTGTACACTGCGGTCGAAAAAACAGGTCTATTAACAAATAAAACAATGTAAACACTATTTTACTTTTTTCTTTTCCCTCTCGAATACACTTATGTTATGTTGTTGCTGAAATAACAATTAAAGTTCAATCTTTAAAACATTAGTCGAT
The DNA here is from genome assembly GCA_013235015.1 of Araneus ventricosus. Lineage (NCBI taxonomy): Eukaryota > Metazoa > Arthropoda > Arachnida > Araneae > Araneidae > Araneus > Araneus ventricosus. The sequence goes on along the minus strand of BGPR01035657.1, from coordinate 13,687 downwards.
AATTTTAGTAGCGAACTAAGCAGGCAGACTAATATTGATTTGAACCTACTAGTTGGTTTTAATGTACTCATTTAGTTGTTATTACATAGGCCATTATAGTGCAGATAAGAATATTTGTTTGAATATTTTTTCTTTATTATTTCATTCTGTTCTTATGCCAGGCGCGGCATAACTCCCGCACAAGTGTGGCGTCTCACCCTGAATGTACGAGTGACGCGCCGCAGTGTAATGTTTTAGAAAAAAATTGTTAAAAATTATTAATTATTTTTTTATATTTTTTTCTTAGTACACATGTTGTATATTTAACATTAAATATCACAGGATAATTTATTTTATTTTATATACACCATGGGATTTTATACACAACTTCAAAAAAATATGCGGCATATCTCCCGGAATTACCCTATTTAGGACCTCATAATTTTTGTCCAACAGTCCCAAATGATTTTTGAAAGAGCAGAAAGCTAATACTTTCAAAAGTTATTAATAATTTCTTAAAAATGTTTGTTTGTTTGATTTGGTTTAACCCCTTAAATTACAACAACATGTCTGGCACGTGCAGCGAATTACAGAATTTTTGCTATTTAAATCCGCAATATGATTTTGAAACATTGACAGGAATAACTTTCAGAACGCAACTCTCTATCATCGGTTCTCAGTTAATAATGCTTCTTTTCCATTAATCGGTGAAGGAGCTCTTCTGCGCATGCTTCGAAGAAAAGCTGCAAATGATAACAATAAAACATTGTTGGAAATTGTGTTTGAAAATATTTTCAAAAACTAATTAAAATTAGAAGGAATGCCGCATGCAAATGCAAATGGTGTCATTGAAAAGCTAATTTTTTTATCTTTAAAATTATGTAAAAGTGGTTTTTGTGCGATAATACACTCCGAAGTTATTGCGGAAAAACGTTAAAACGTTAGGGTAATTTTCAATTAATTAAAATTCTAATAAAAATTTCAAAAAAATCCTTTCTTATTCAGCAGCTACTACCCAAGAAGCAACCGCCTCCAAATTTCAGTTTCTAGTCCTAGCGATTTGGGAGATTCTGTGCTGAATCAGTGAGTTCCTTTCTCTTTTATATATATATATATATATATATATAAGCTCTATTTGTAATTAAAATTATATTCATAAGTTAAATACGATATTGTAAATTAAATTTGAGTTAATTTTCTGAAAGTAACCAGAAATCTTTTTAAAATGCACAGGAATACATCAAATTCCAATAATTTCTGTTCATAGCGATGTAGATTGTGATATTTCAACAGAGAAGATAAAAATCTTCCTTTCAATCAAATTTCAATGAAAGTAATAAATTCAACCAGATAAAAAATAATTTCATCTCTATCTAAAAAGTCAAAAGCTCTGAAATTTCTTGTTTGAGTTAGATTGGATATCCTATAATGTTTTATCAACAAAATCAGTATTTTTAAAATTATTTGATGTGTCACTGGTAAGAAAAGAGTTGAATTCACTTAAAAAATGATATTCAGGAAATTAATGAAAATAGTATTAAACTAATACTCATAAAATATCTCAGAAAAAAATGCTTGCTTGTTGACTGATTGAAAGGTTAAAACCAATATTTAAGTTAAAGACTTTTAGCTAAAATTTATCTAAAGATGCTTTATCATAAATAGATCTTTTTTTCATTCTGAACTTTGTTCTGATGATATTATTTGAAATGTCATTGGTTAGAATTCCGAATCATTAAAAAAAGTTACAATTCGGAACATATCAGTAAATTTAGTTTTTTAATTTTATATTATTTTTACTAGTGAAATTAATTTCCGTGGCCCCACACATGGAATGTATTAAAGACAATGGAGCACTGACTATCGACACCTAAGAGAGAACTTAATTTAAAAGTCAATCAGTAAATCTTTACTGAACTTCTCCAGCAACAATTTATAAGCAACAAGTAAATTTTTGCTTATAAAATTTAACAAAAGAAAAGAAAGCCGTATGTAAGTTTTCGCAACATACAATTCTAGAAATTCAGATTTATTTATAATTAATTCTCACTTAAAATTACCTGGAGGATCATATATACTTACTATAGTAAGTATATATGATCTCGTATTCTTTTTAACCGGATGACGAGTTTGTACTCGATCCTAACTTCTATACCGCTCTAGCTTGAGAACGTAGAAATAGGAGAGACGCTCTATTTATCATTGCAAATTTCACTCATGTTCAGACTAGTGTTCCTTAAACATCGATAACTATCGAAACCAAGTCGATAATATCGGGTTTGCGGAACTATCGACTGAAGCAATCGATATTATCGATTTTCTCAAAATTATCGATAGTTTTCTCCCTTGAAATACTATCGATAGGCGCACTTTCAGTCGATAGTTTTAAAAACTATCGATACTATTGATAGTTTCAAAACTATGGACTGAAACTATTGATAGTTTCAAACTATCGACTGGAAGAACACCCATCGATAGTATCGCAGGAGAGGAAACTATCGATGTTTAAGGGACACTAGTTCAAACACTGTAAATTAGACCAGGTATTCTACAACGTTTTCAATCACATTTTAATTCTTTGGTCGCTTGGCATATTTTCAAAATATTTTTAATTGCTCTAAGACTTCGACTGTAATATCTTTGTAGTAATCTTTTCCTTGTGTTTGTCATAAACCATTATGTACGATCTTATTTGTAGCTAACACTTCATTTCATCTATTAGAAGCTGGAAATCTAACAAAATTACAGTTACTTTTCTAGAACAGAAAGTGAATTTTATTCGGAGCTTTTAAATTTATTGGATTATTCCAAAGTGCGACACATTTTCCATCTACTTGCATTTAAAGGCGTAACTGAGTTAGATATTTCTAAGAAACTTTCAAGACTCTTAAAATAAATTAATATCTTTTAACGATTTTTTTGAAGTGAGTCGTTTAAGATTGAAAATGCAATTGTAGAGAACACTATATAGGGGAACTATATTACACTATATTAGAGATATCGTTCTAAGATCGCGAATTCGATTATGAGCACTGAAGTAGAAGATAAATTTTCTGCTAATGAATGCAAATTTACTTTTCCTTTCAACCAAAATTGAATCATCAACAGCAATTTAGACACGGGTACGATTCTTGCTCCATTGAACAAAATTAATCTGTGAGACAATGTCTGTTTTATTAAAAAAGCCAAGATCAAATTTCATTTAAAGGCTTTAAAAATAAAGCGTATTCTGTCTTTCAAATTTTAATTGAAATCCGCATAAAAGAGCCGAGCTGGTACTTCAAGAAACTTGTGACGAACAGAAATTTAATTTTATCAGATAAAAATGTGAGTTCTTGTTAATTGAAAACAGAAGAAATTTTAAACTTCCTTAAACATATTCAGTTCTCTGTTTGAGATGAATCGATGTATTGAAAAGCCAGCAGGTGTGGTCTCCCTTAGGCTTTCTCACATAGCCCCTAACAAAGGCCCGACATAAAAACTGCGGACCTTCGAAAAGGCCCGGAATGCCAAAAATACTCAGATTCATACTGCCATCGTATGCCGCGGGAATATGAAAGTAGGGATGGGAAAAACGTACGGTGTAACCGAAAACCAGTTTTATTGCTTCTTTTAAGCGCGTTTTTTTTTTTTGGTATTTTTTTTTGCCCCGGTTTAAACTGGTTATTATTTAAAATCCAAAATCCGGGTTGGAAGATAGGCTCGATTTTAGGTTCGAATAAACTAAAACTTACCAAGTTATAATGCTTTGAATGTTATCATCTTAGGCAAATCACCGATAACCGCTTCCTCGAGGCGTCTGTTCGTTGGCGGATTACTGAAAGAGTCTTTATGAACAGATAAATATTGGCCAATGGATTGATTTCCTACAAAAACAATACTAATAAAAAAATTTGTCTGCAAACAACGTCTGTTTTTTGTAGTCAAAAAATATTTTTCTTTAGACGAAAGTTCTGTGTCGTCCGAAAGATTAGTATCTACGTTTAATGATGTTGTTTCCGATGACAGGTGTCGACTCACGGTTCAACACATTGCTGAAAGAGTCTTAATGAGCAGATTAGATGATAAATATTGGCCAATGAATTCATTTCTTGTAAAAACAATGTTAATAAAATATTATGTCTATGATACTTACTTATTGAAATAATTACTCATTTATTATTATTACATATTGTATAATTACTTAATTATAATCATTATTTATTACATTAATTAATTATTGTGTTAATACGTACTTGTATATTATTATTAATCAAAAAATCTCTCCACAAACGTTGCTTTCTTAAAAAAAAAAAAACCGAAAACCGTTTTTTTTAAAAAACCGGTTATTTTGAGCAGTTTTAACCGCCAGGTTAAACCTTATGTAAAAAAACTGTTTATTTTGCAAAAACCGCCATCCTATAGGAAAGAGCAACAATACAAGCGGGTGCCAATTCGCAATTATGGCGTGTTTGGTGCGTCAGAGTATGATGAAGAAAATCGAATATGTAATTTGGATTCCTTTTTATCGACCGATTGAAACCAAAATTTCATACAGATATACAATTATTGTCAGAAGACCGCATACAAAATTTCATTTATATAAGTAATTGCGTTTTCGAGTTATCGTGTTCACATGTATGTAAATATACAGACTGACAGACAATCCATCTGTTGAAAGATTTGGCGCCAAATTTGATATGGATCTACAATTCTCATGATAAAACTTGGTACAATTTTTTTTCTAGCTATTCACGTTTCTGAAATATCGTGTTCACATGAACACGGACAGACAGACTTCCCTTGGATGGATACCGTCCAAACTTTGATAGATATCTACAAATTTGGTGTAAACATCACATACTAATTTTCATCCGCCTAGCTCAAACCGTTGTTGAGTTATCGTGTTCACAGACAGGCACAATTCCAAAATTGTATTTTTCTGACTTAAGGAGGTCTGAAAAATGGAAATTCATCAAAATCTCAAAGTCGAATTTTTTGTCTATCACAATAGTTTCTATTTGATGATAATGAATGGGAAGATTGTAAAAAAAAAATTTTTATTTACATTCAACATACCAACACTAAATTAGACAATACAATAAGACGATAATCACTGGATCGTTATTTAATAAGAATGTTCTTGTGAGAATGCTCTTATTGCAATCGTCAGAAATGGAATTCTGGATTGACAAAAGAAATGTACGCATTTTTACTATCAAATGAAACACAGTCAGACTGTTCTTACAGCCAATAAGATACAAGGAACTAGAACAGCTGATATTCTGATACATTACACTACATATACAAATTTTGTGTATGAGACAATAAAAATATTTATGCTCTGCCAATATACTGGGGTATCCAAAAGTTCCTTTACAATTTTTAAGGGGAGATCAGGCATACAGGAACAAGTCATATTTGCAATCGAACATGGGGTTGAAAACGCAAAATAGGGGTACGTTAGAGATGATGATGAGATCGCCAACTTGCCCCGGTTATCTTACCCTGATCGGAAGAGTTAAAAGTCTTTGATTTTTGTGGGGGAATTAACAAGTATAAGATAAAAATAAGTAGTGATTGTGAAAAGCGTATGTCTAACGTAGCCGTCCATAATCACAAGACTAACACTTAAGGTATTAAGTGTTAGTCCACGAGATCTGAAGGCGAAGGTCTTGAAAATTACAACACGTCAGACAAATTACACGAACACCATATAGCAAACAACGAAATGGCGGCAGCGAATTGACTGTGTGATTTTTTACCTTCTATCAGTATGGAGCTCTAGTAATATCCATATAGTGGTGAAATAAAAGTAGTATGAACTTAAAATAAATCATTCTTCATCTTGTCCGGCTCGCCAACTTGTACTGGCCTCACCTACATCCTAAAGATACAGCAAAAATTCTAAGAAAAAATTCATTATGTCTGATAAATTTTGCTTCATTTTGTCTTTCAAAATTCAATAATAATAAAATAATAATTTTTGATGTTAAGATCTATGTATTCTTTAGCAAAACATTTTCTAAACTTTTTCATTTCTTATGAACATGATTGAAGAGAGAGTAACTTTTTTATTTTTTAAAAAACTAAATGAAAGCAAAATTATCTCAAATTTGCTTTGACAGATGAATAGAATGCATACCCTCATCTTTTGGTACCTACCATTTTATTTTCAGTTCTTTTTATTTTATTATTTTATTCAACCACCTTAATTTACTTTCTCATTTCTGATTATTTTGCTATAGATCTTATATTCTACGCACTTTTAAAGAACTCTTTTAAGAGAAATCTTTGGTTACAGAAAATCGTTGCTGGAGTTGGATCTCCAAAAGCTTGCAAATATGGAATCATGCTTCGCTTTACGAAACAATATGCCTTTAAATATTTTCCAAAATCATTTTTCTGCAAGTTTTGAAAATTCACATGAGAACGAGAGGTTTTAAAGCATCTTAACCCTTTATTTACAGAATTAACTTACCATCAACTTTTCAGTTTTTTTGGGCATCATTAGATACGTTTTAATCCAGAATAACTTCAGGAAAGATGAAAAAACTTTTTAATTAAATAAAATAATTTAATAAATTTGATTAATAACAAAAGAAATTAATTTTTATATCCATCTGCCATCTACTTGTAGCTGTCGGAACTACATTCCTTCGGTTCATTTGAAGACTGTTAGAAAAAACAGTCAAATTACGAAGATATAAGCGTGATTAAATTAGTACTTTTAAGTACCGTTGGGATATAAAGGGCTTAACCCGGAAAGACATATGTTGTTAAAACATAAAATTTTTCCCCTTTTATTTCACCATGATTTCTATTACTCTACTTCAGCTATTCACTAAAAGTTAGTATTAAATATTTTATTTAGAAGCAGGTTCTTCTCTCTTTACTTCGGACTATAAAATGGAAACAAAATGCCAATAGAAACTGCTAGGGAAATTTTCAATACATTCTGTGTTAGAGGCAAGTTATTTTGTTGGATCCTCAAACACGACGTTATTATTCTCAGCCCACATATAATTCTAGACTCTCGTTCCACTGCCCTCTCTACGATTCCATTCAAAGCAGTCACTAACAGTTATCTCTAAACAAACCCGAAACTCCTAAATGTTGTTTCATATTTCAATATTAGCAGCTTTCAGTGTCCCCTCAGTGCTCAGGATGAAAGATAACGAACCAGTTCAGATTGGAATATTAAATTCCTGTTTTATGATGCATCTAGAAAGACCCGCCATCTCCGGTTTAAAGGTTCCGCTTTGTTTATCGGACTGAACAAGAGCCAATTCCCTTTCACAATCAATATTAGATCGCCGTTCCCGGGGCCCCCCACTTTTTCTTCGGTTTGGGAGATCTGCGGTTTACTCACGCCTAACTGGCCGAAATCACATTCAATTAATATGAGATTCTGCATGTCAACGGTTCCCAACCTGTGGTCCGCGGAACTCTTGTCAAGATTCGAAGGCAGGGAAGCTTCAAGAGTCGTCATTCGTTTTTGCTTTCTCGTATACGATATATACAAAGAGAAAGTATTGCAATCGTCAAAAAATTCGAACTCCAGATTTTGACGAATCCCCACGTTTTAGACCCCCCCCCCCACGAGTCCAGAAAACACAATTTAAGAATTATTTATGTCTGTGTGTCTGTGAACACGATAACTCAAAAACTATTAAAGTTACAGGGATGAAATTTGGCATGTGGTCTTTACATTTGTGTCTGTATGTCCGTGTACATGTGAACGGTATAACTCACAAACTTAAATAGCTAGGTGGATACAATTTGGTACACATTTTTATCATCAGGAATGCAGGTTTATATCAAATTGTGGACTAATTCCGTCAAAGGGTTGACTGTCTGCCTGTATAATCGCATACTTTTGAACGCAATAACTTCTTTAAAAATTACTTTGATAAATGAAATTTTGTATGTAGCCTTCTTACCTTAATGGTAGACTTGTGTCCAATTTTTGTGTCAATCGGTTAAAAAAAATCTTTCAAATTGCAAATTTTGTTTCCTTCATCTTCTAATTCTACTTCCGCTTTGGACGACCTTCGTAAATCTTCGTATGACGTTTCGCTTATTTTTTTCTCCACTGCGTTAGGGGTTCTTGCTCGTTTTACTGCCTTTTAGATTATTTTTTTCTCTACATGTGATAGAAGTATACGAGAAAGTTTAGGGGAGACCACTTCCGCTGGATTGCTTTATAAAACAATGTATACTTTTAATCCTTTTACACTATTTACAGAATGCCGCCCCATGTCCCTGTGCCTGATGCCATGACAGCCTCCGTACCGGTTGAGTGGACATGGGACTTTTTTTTAAATTGCGTGAGTTTGGTTTTGTTTGGTTGGTTTGAATTTCCTGTGCTTGGATTTTATTTTGTAACAAGTAGTATTTCCCTCTAAATGAAGAGGATGCATGTGTATATATGCGTCAAATTGCTGGTTACTGTTGACTCCACGGGCTGTACTTCGGATGGGTGAACTTTCTCCCTTCGACGTTCATTCGCTCTTCACCTTCTGGTGAGTGAGCCGACGTGGGTAAATAAAATTAAATCCTTTTACACTAAGCTTTACTAATTACTGTCATATATGTGCATATAATAATAATATAATAATAAACAAAATCCAAAAAATTCAAAACGTAATCAAAAATGTCATAAGTAATTAAAACCAAAAGTACTATTAAAAGCTAAAGCAGTAAATATTGCAAGAAACCCCAAAAAAAATTAATTGTTTCTAAATGAAATAAATCTGATCTAACTATAAACATATAATCACACACAGTCGTCAATTAGATATAAAATATTGTACTTACAATTATAATATCACCAAAAAGATGAGAAAGACAATCCACTTTGGAAGTCCAACAATTATAATGACTTGCAGAATGGGGATATATATAAATTTATATGTATTTGTATCTTTCGACTTGCTTATTTAGTTAGTAGGCCTCAAAATGTTTTCTACTCAACAGGTGGTCCGCACAACCAAAAGGTTTGGGGACCGCTGATGTGCGTTTTAAAGTTCGGGGAGAGAGTTTGCCTTTGCTCACCTTATCTCAAAAGATTGCGCAAACTTTGGTTCGAAATATTTTCTTTCTCACCTCTTTGTGAAGAATAATATGTATTGTACGTTAAGTAATTTTAAAAGAATTAATAATATATTTTGGTATCCCTTTTTTGTCTTTATTGAGGTTTTGCAGACATCGAATTTAATTTCGACTTTGAGGTAAGGAATAAAAATGAAATTTTCCTTCTGAAATAATTTGAAAAGATTGAAATAGAGCAAAAAAAAATTTAGGATATGACATGTCAGGAAAAAACCCCCGTTCTCAACATTCTAATTCTGGAAAACATTTCTGTAATTTGGTTTAAAACAATATAGCATCACACGTTTAATTTATACCTCTCCCGATATCTTTAAAATAACTTTTTGGCTTTCTTCGTGGGTTTCTGGAACGTTCATTTTAAATTTACAGTATTAGTTTATATAGTTATTCACCAGATGACGCCAGAAGAAACTTAAAAACATACTGTAATATAATTCACTACTCAGTCAACGAATATTGATAAAAATGTCACATTCTTGCCATTTTTTTTCTGAACAGATATTTTATGCAATTAAATTCTAGAAAATAGCTAAAATTTTTGCTTTGTTTAAAGCTATTAATTTAATTCAGTGTGTAGGTGATGCTGCAATAAAAAACTGAATTCATTTTGAAAAAAAGCGAAACCTAAGAAATGCACTATACGAGATATTTAAGATTGTGTAAATAATGAAAAATTTAAGATATGTTCTTTGTTCGTATTCTTGTCTAAAACAATAAAACGTTAGCAATATTTGTAAATTGATTTGTCTTATAATGCATTACAATCCTTCTTATTGAAAAAAACATTCCCAGATTCCATCATATATTTTTCTTATCTTTAAGACGATTCTGGGAAATTTTAAAAGTTTCAGAAGAGTTTAATTTTTGAAAAAAGCAAGAGATGTATGAGAGAGTATCGGGACACTGAGACTATTAGAGGAGATGCCTGATAATAAGTCTAAGGGTTAATGAGACAGAGATATCACCTCCTCTTTCTACCTTTTTGTCTTTTCTGATTAATTGTATTTGTGTTTTCAGACTTTAAATAACTTTGACTGCGAGATTGTTTTATGAAATTAAATGCTTTTTATAGATAGATGATATTAAAATTACTTTCTTTTGTTTTATCTTTCAAGGGCTACATTTCCAATCAAGTTTACATTACATACATGATTATGAAAAAGTGTTTACTAAACTGAGCTATTCTTTATAGGCATCCACACAGATCACAGATTATGCGCCATGACTAAAAACGGTAGAGCGTATGTGTTCGCAGATAGACTGCGAAGCTTCTCAGTCATTCACGAGCGCATCACTCCACGCGTGGTGGAACTCCTTGCCATTCAGTTTCTTAGCCCATCCCATCCATTTACGGCCTCTTCACTCAATGCAAATCCAACCGCTAAGGATCACTCCGATCCCTTCTGCATCTACTTTCCCCCCGACTGCTTTATTTCCTCTAGGTAGATACAGACTTCAAACCCTCCCCCTCGTGCCTTCACCGGTCGCATTTCAGCATTTAGGAACCGGCTGTCCAACCGGAGTGGTTGGATGTCCAAACTTCCAAACACGAAGTTCCGATTCTTTTGGATGTTTCGGATTTACTACTTGTTTGGGCGTGGAGTGTAGCGGTCGTGCACACTCAGTCTATTAGCAGAAGATATTGTTTGGTATCCCGAGGAGGTTTCATGATATTTTTAATGCCGCACAATATCTTAAAGATGTCGTATGAATATTGTAAAACATCTTGCGCCTAATATGGCAGCCTAAGAAACATCTTAATTTTTCTTTAACTCGTCTTATCAATTCTTTATTTAGCTCGAGCTTAAATTAAAAGAGCGAAGAAAAATTTAAAACACTTACGTACTCCAATATTCTCTTATTTTCTAGAATAAAATAATCAATACCTCAGAAAAATAACAAATCAACAAAATTGCAAGCATTCTAGATGAAAGGAGTTTTGCAACTATGATCAATACAAAATTATCGATGATTAATCCTCCGGTAGTCTCAATATACAATAGATGTGCATACAGTCTGCATCTATTAGCTGTTTTTAACGAATTGAAATTTCACATTTTCATACAGAATATACTAATTTACATTCTCATTAGGAAGAATTATTAAACAAGTTTTAGGTTCATGACACGGACTTCGCCTTTTGAAACCGCGCATACCTCCGTGTCTAAACAGTTCAGGAATTTTCTTATTAATGAAATCAAATTTAACAATTAGACAGATAAGTTAAAAATAATAAAGATAAATAACGCAGATTTTCAATTAAAAAGTTATCTTAAAAATAATTACTGCTTTTTACAAATTATTATTAATTATTTTCTTAAAAATTATTACTGGAAAAATAATTAGAAAATTCCATCACGTAGAGTTTTATCACGAATCCCAGGTCTAATATGTACGGAATGTATACATTTAAGAGAACGTGATATTATTTTTATGAACTTATTAAACATATTTACATGTTTTTAATAATAATTTGCTCGATGTAAATACTATCCAAAAAAGAATAAACTATTTATTTAAAATTTTCTTCTAAACTAATAAATTGCTTATTAAACACAACAATGAAGCCTGCTGATGCATATCTGCCATCTACCCCATCCATTTCTTTCTTAATTCAGTTCTCTATACTTGTAGATAATTCTTAGCTTTGAGCAAAACAGCCTTTTAATTTTAATTCTGTATTGCGATTGAGAGAAATGGCTTCTAGAGGATGCGTTAATCCACTAGATTGTTTCTGCTATGTCTGTGGTATGTTGTTCGGTTTATAAACAAAGAGGCATTCCAGATTTTGAGGGGAAAATGTACTTAGCATGGAAATGGAGGATGGTTTGGCAGGCTTTTAGGTTCCACACAAAGTTTGTTCCGTTTTCGTAGAAGAATTAAGGAAATGTATATGGTTTCATAGTAATAAACAACATTTTAGGTTTGGTATACCCATGGTTTGGAGAAAGTCGAAAAATAACACTGAAGATTTTATTTTTGTACATGCAATGTTAAAGGTTTCAATATGAAAAAAGATATTTTATCCTATCACCCCATCTGCCAGATTCGCTGTCTCTCATGAGCCCGGTATACTGGTACCCTTCAGATATGTTGAAAAATAGAGATCATTATAAAATTGGGTCTTATAAAACAATTTGTTAAGGCATTACTAAAAGAAGAAGAATGTTTCAAATACCTTCGTGGATTTATCCGAAGCAAAGTTGAAGGAAGGTGTATTTGTAGAATACCGACGCCAACACGCTAATGAAGGAATGATGAGGTATGAAAATTGGGAGTTCAAATTGCAAACAATCCAGAGAAAATCCTGTGAACAGTGGCGTAGCTGTAGAGGGGCGGCAAAATCAGACATGTAGGAAAATAATTTTATAAATAAGAAGAACATTGGCAATAGTTCAATCATTGTGTACATAACAATATGTATATTGTAATTAATTTATATATTTCGGTAAATTGCCGATATGTGAAAGAAAGTCATGTGGTGGACGCGCAATTTCGCAACCTATGTGAAAAGACGTCAAACGACGAATTGTTTTATTAAATCATTCCCTCGAATTCATTTATTTTTATTTTGAGGTTTATGTAACTTGTAAAGGACGGGTGACTGAAGTTACAGCTACACCACTGCCTGGTAATCTTTGAAACTATCAGTACTTAACTTTCTTTGAAGCCAAGGAGACTCAAACTAGAAATCTCTTGTATAAGGATTGCTATATGAGTAATATGAGTTAAAAAATTCATTTTCTCCATACGTCCCTGGATTATTTCCTTGTAATTTAGTGCACTCAGGAAAAATTTCAACAAGACATAAAGGAAATGGAAAGACGATATCAAAAGGAAGGTAGAATATCAACATGATAGCCAACTACTGCACTGCAGGATATTGGAAAGAGACAATCCCCTTTAAAATTACCAAAAGAAAAGCGGGAAAAAAATTCAGATAAATAGAAAATGCCTCTTTATTGATATGTATTTTTAAAAAAAAATCATTTATCATTTAAATCCTAAGAGAGCTAGGATATAAATGTAAAATATGTAATTATGAGGTGATAAAATAAAAATAAAAATGTCAAAATATTTTGAGTTGAGTTATTTACTCCCTAATATGAGATCGTTTTGTGAAAAATCCTTACGTGATAGAAAACTAGGATTTCATTTTTGAAGTCAGTACTTAAAATAATATAAAAATCAGTTATCAAAACTAAAACAATTTTCAAAAAGTATTTTTTTGCAGCCCTGTATAATTAGATGATTACAAGAGTTGTTAAAATTGATAAGATATAAAATCAAATTGACGGCATGCTCTAGACAATTTTACAACATATGAAAAATTTAAAAAAATCATTTACGCGGTTTAAATGATTTTAACATCAAAAGACTTCCTCACTGAATGTTAGAAATTAAGAGAAAAAAAGAATTTTATGTGACATGTGAATACTGAGAATTTGCTTCATAACGTTAAAATAAACAATATATACATGACATAATATTTATTGTTGGCATTAATTGAAATAAATTTAAATATCTGTAGAACGTTGCTTTATGCTTACAAAAGTATAACCAGAGACGAAGTGAGACTAAATAGAAATGCCGGTTTTTAAAATATCGTCGAAAT
>BGPR01035656.1:0-15864 GCA_013235015.1 Araneus ventricosus | reverse complement strand
TTAAATATTTTAAAAAAGCGAAATTTAATGATCTGAAGCAATGGCATTCATTATCACAATTCATCAAAAAAATATGATTCCGAAATTGTTCGATTTTTTTTTATTATTATTTTAGCTGTGTTCGGATTAGTTAAACATAATTTTCTTGTAAATTAAAGGAATCAGAAGTGAATTCATTAACACTTGTTTTAAAGGATTGATTTTCAGTTTTTTCCCAAGAAGAGTTTAAAATGAAATATTTAGAAACAATTTAACAATTGTTTCGTTATTATTGTTTGCTTAGCTGTGTTTGGGGTTAAAACTAAAATAGTATGATTTGAAGATTTCTGTATATATGTGGGATTCCGTTCGATAAACAAAATGCCCACCGTAGGGTTACCTTTAAAGGGTTAATAGATCGGGTTTATGTCTAGAGGATTTAAGGGTTTTTATTACATTAAATGTAGGACAAAATATTACAAAAAATAAACGAGTAGACTTCAAGTTAAATACAAAACATTTATTTAAATACTATAGGGAGAATTTACAGGGGGGAAAGAGATATGTACATAAAAAGTTTACGAGAGTATTGACAATTTACATAAAGTCATATTTAACTAATGGAGCTAGATTAATGAGGGATAGATGTTACGGGTTAAGAATATTACGGTATTAGAGATTTACAGAGCCATAAGGAAAGTGAGATGGGACTTAGTTACCATAGTGGGAAGATCGGCGGCTTAACTGCGCCAAGACTGATCTGATTTACAACAAAGGGTTTGAGAGAGGTTTTAACATTTCGGCTGCCTGCGGTTTGCTGCGCTGCTCTCAGGTGCAGTCTGGTTTTGGTGGGAAAAAGAGGGCGCTGCTAGTAGTTCGTACAGAGCAGAACTCTGGCTCCATCTGTCGCCAAAAAAATTAATCTAGCTCTTACATCCTTCTTTATACAGTGATTAAATTATTCTTTACGGGTAATATCCTACATATATATTATTGAATAAAATATTTTCAACAAATCCGTGTTTTGTTCTTAACATGGCATGCCCCGATGAACTTAATCTATATACATTTTTCAGTTTATATATACAAAGACTATCTTTCCTTGAAATAAAAAAAACGTTCAAATTGATTCTGTGTATGAATGCTTTTGCGGTCTTTTAATTATGCAAAATATTCGCAAAAAATCCAAAGCATTTGCAATATTTATGAGAAAATATATAAATTTATGAACGTTATTTAGTTTCGTATCATACCTTAAGTGGAAGCTCGCGTATTTAAACATTCTATCTTTAAAGAAAAAGCTGTCGATGGGTTAGTTGTAAAAAAATGTCTCTTAATAGTTGTCTTCTATCAAAATACCAATTTTAGCACTCACATTTTTCTAAATTCCTGAAGAGCGTAAAATAAAACACGAGAGTCATCAAATTTAATTGCTCGAATATTCGTAACAATGCAACGCTTTTCCGATTCGAGTTCATTCTTCATTCCAACCCAGTCATTAAAGTAATTTCCTTCAGTCTTGAGTATCTATTCTGAAAGTCAGCAGACGATATCCTCCACTCAGGAAAAAGAAGAGATTAATTTCTTTCTTCGTTTCTGCGGTTCCGATTAACGTTTCTCGTCGCTGATGGCTCGTCCGGTAGCAATTGCATGCTTGCTGGAAGTAATCAATTTTTTAAAACATGCAACCGCAGAAATTCAGGCAGCTGGCATCGGTCCAGACGGCAATTTTTAGAAGGCCGAAAAGAAAGGAAGAAACAGCAAAACTCCTTTAATTCTGACGTCACAGAGAATTCTACGTTTGTCTGCGAGGGTTATGTAATGTTGCACCTTTGCACGGAGGGTTCCAGTTCTAGAAACTTTGTTTGCTAAAACACTTCCTTTTAACGCATTGTCGAACTTAAAGCTAAAGTGGTCTCACAAATGCTGGAATATCGTGTGGAAAAGTTTCACCATAAATAAATAGATTCTTTTTTCTGAATTTTAGGCATATGTTTAAAAAAATAACAGAAATTACTGTTGCTATGTGCCGGCTGGCTATGCTATAGAGAAGAAATCGTTTCTAGCATAAAGAACCAGGAGTAAATGAGATTTGTTTAAATCATTTAAAGATTTTTATCACCTATTACATATTTAATTTAATGTCTTTGACGTGTTTAGTCACCTGCATTTTTGTTACTCGGGTTTTTTACTGTTAATGAACAAGGACGCGGTGGCCTACTGGTAGGGCCTCGGGGCTGGAGGTTTTAAGTTCGAAGCCCGATTTCGCCGAAAATCTGCCGTGTATGGAGCCTATTACACGCTAAATCGTACGTAGTGGCCAAATATCCTCCCTCTAGTGTGGCGCGGAAGCTTGGAAAAGGAGAGTGCTAGCTCAGATGTCGTCCTCTTCAAAATTGCGGGGTTCGCGCCCAAATAGCCCTCTTGTTGCTTCGAAATGGGACGTTAATATAACTAAACTGTTAGTGAAGGGTTGTATTGAGAAAATGATTTTCTTTAATACTGAAAATGTAAATAAAATATTTTTTATTTATGATAAATGGTTTATTATTGTTGCCAGGCCCGCGCCGTCAATACGTGTAAGGTCAAGTGTTAACCAAAAGCCATTTTCCCCTAATATCGCCAATGAATAAAGGCTAGGGGTGGTCCTTATCTGTAAAAATATTTTTGTGAATATTCGATGGGACACCTTGTGATTTCGATCTACTATATAGAAAAGATTTTCTGTAATTTTTACAGCTTTTTAAGTCAAGTTTTAGGGGTCGCTACCACGGCTGAAAGTTTTTGAATTTCAGGAAAAATTAGAATTGAACTCACTTCAGTTAAATTAATTTTATTTGTTAAATATTTTATGCAATCTAACGTATCCACGTATTAGACCTCCCTGAGTCCGAAAAACACCATTTTGGAATTATGTCTGTGTGTCTGTGAACACGATAACTCGAAAACTATTAGAGCCACGGGGATGAAATTTGGTATGTGATGTTTACACATAATTTGTAGGTTTCTATCAAATTTTGGACAAAATCCGTCTACGGGAAGTCTCTCTGTCTGTTCGCGTTCATTTGGACACTATAACTCAAAAATTGGGATATGTAGATGGATAAAATTTGGTACACAGTTTTATCATCATGATTGTAGGCCCGTATCAAATTTTGGAGCAAATCCGTCGAAGGGTTGACTGTCTGTCGGTAAAAATTATATCTCCTAAACCCTTTGGCTTAGATAAATAAAAATTGGTATGACGGTTGCTAACATTAATTATAGATCTGTGTCCAAATTTCGTTTCAATCGGTATAAAAAAGGCGTTCAAATTGCATAATTAATTTCCCTAATTCGATTCTCGATGCGCATGCGTACTGGTAGCAATCTATGTGCACGCGGAAGGATTACGTCACTTTGTCCTTGAGCCGGCAAGAGTGGAAGCAGTGTGTGATAGATGCGTTTTAATCGGCACGCATCTCTTTGAATTTGATTCTTTCCCTAAATATTTTACAATCACTATAATCTACAATGAAAAACCTTCTGATAGTCATTGGATTCTGGGTTACAGTAGGTTCGAATTTTTTTTTCCAAGCGGGGGGGAGGGGAAAGAACCCCTTTTTGGGGAAGTAAACGAGAAAGTTTAGGGGAGACCACTCCCGCTGGTTTTCAAACTTCTCTTCCTTACCTGTTTCTTTACCTAAACTACCTTGCATCTCGCGCTAGCTAATGAACTAAACAACGAGCGCCACTGACATTTGTTTAGAGACAGCTGTTGTACTTTATTCGTGTGGCCTTCCTTTAAAAGGTCCGCATTGCACCGTCGTCATTTGAATTGTTTCCCCATATCGTCATTTTAACCTTTATCATGATTGAAAATGCTTGTGGCAACAGCGCTCGCTCGAAAACAACACGAGAATGTGCGTGATGTAGCAAAATTGTTGTCGTTTTGCAAATGGAAAAGAAATATTGCAGCAAATGTCAACTTTCCTCATGAAAAATTTAGAGATGCGACCTACTGATAAGCTTGTGATTTGTCTCCAATAAATAATTTAATCTCGGCTCGTTTTCTTTTCTAAGCCAATAGCTGTTTCTATTTGTAATATGATCAGATTTTTCCGAGCAAGAGCGTGGAAGGGGGTGGGTTAGATTTTGGAATGAGCGGGGGAAGATCGAAGGAAAAAGAATCGTCTGATGACTTCATCATTTGATATAAATGATACCAGAAGAATTTTACTTAGCTGAACTTAATAATATTAAAACAAGTTTACTTAATTGCCTTTATTTATTATTTAAAAGTTTAATTATTTGTTTTAAAGTTGATTACACAGGATGTCCACACTTATCTTGGTCCAGTAGCTAATTTCTAGTAGCGAATATTTTTATACTGGTGTGGATGTTATGGTCCCATTTCCGAAAACAATGTCGCTTGTACATGATAATAAAAATAAGTAATATGTTAAATAGACGCAATCTGAGATATATGTTATAAAATATAGAAGAAGAATATATAAAATATAGAATAATAATATATAAAATATAGAATAATAATATATAAAATATAGAAGAATAATATATAAAATATAGAAGAATAATAGGAGTATACAGGGTGTCCACACTTATCACGGTCCAATAGCTAATTTCTAAACCGTTAGAGATAGACATATAGTTCCAATTGGAAAAATACTTTAAATGAAGGAAAGAATTATATTTCCTGTTTTTTGAGTCACTAAATATATTTCTGAAAATGTTACAAATTCTAATTTTTTATACGGTCCCCCGGTCCTATCAGTCATATTTAGTAAAATATTCTTTACACACTAACATTTTAAACAGAAAAAGTTCCACTCTTCTGCGACTAAAACTAACCAAGTTATGGAACTTTGAAATTCATAATTTTAAACCAACCAGCGGCCTCGACGAGTAAATGTTACGCACCGATTGGTGGATCGTCTTAGAGGCGGCTATTGAAATGGTGTAAAGTGGTCTAAGTCAGCGATGTTCAAAGCTCAATAACTCGATCAGTTTTAGTCACAGAAGAGTGGGACTTTTTTGTTTAAAATGTTAGTGTATGAAGAATATTAAATTAAATATGACTGATAGGACTGAGGAACCGTATAAAAAATCCGAATTCCTAACTTTTTCAGAAATGCATTTATAGACTCAAAAAACATGAAATATAATTCTTCCCTTCATTTAAAACATTTTCCTAATTGGAACTATATGTCTATCTCTGGTGGTTTAGAAATTAGCTATTGGACCACGATAAGTGTGGACATCTTGTTTATATAAAACGCTAACGTACATTTCACAGAAAAGATGTTAAATTCTCTTTTGCCGATGGCAACAATCGGTTTGTTTACAAAATGAAACCGGTAGCCTCCTCCATGTTAGGCTTGAATAGGCATAGCCTGTTTCTGTGTTCGTTCGGGTGTAGAACAACTTTTTCTCGAAAAGAATGAGTTTAAGACGCAGAGTTCACAGTATTTCTTAATGAAACTTTGGATGGAATTATTCAAAAGAGATTAGTTAGAAATGAAGCAGGTGGACTCAGGCGAGCCATAGAACTTTCAGACCGACGTGAAAATGTTCAAATCAGCGTACGTTAAAATCGCAAATTGAGGTGAACATCATTGAACTTTCTTTTGTGAATAAAAGTCTAGTGGGTAATTTAGAAATTAGCTATTAGACCACGATAAGTGTGGACGCCCTGTATAGATAGTACAGTCGACGCTCGTTATAACAGGGTGGCGACAGAACCGGGAAATCAGGGATATCAGGGAAAAGTCAGGGAATTTTATCGATCTGGAAAAATCAGGGAAATTCGTAAAAATATCTAAAAATCAGGGAAAATTAATAGTTATTTGTTACTTGAGTTATTATCCATAAATTAGTATCTTATATCTATCATTATTTGCAATAATAAATGGATTTTCTTTTAAAAACTTATATTCATTTATAAAAGTATAAGTTTTTGATTAGAACAATTAATTTCTTATGATTTGTTAAAGAATAAAGATTTGAAGTAATATTTTGACAGTTTCTCTTGTTTAAATCTTTGCTTAAATATCTATTAATTAGGTACGTATAATTATACTATTTTTGTATTTATACTGCAACATGTTATTCTGGTACCCATGCAAACAGCACTAATTAGTTATCGAACTGTTTTAAAGTTTGGAGCAAAGATCATAAATAACCTTTATTGTTAACATAATTTAACTTGTGTTGCAAAGAGTAGTTTTAATGTTTCTTAGAATTCTTATGCAATTTTAGAAGTAAAGTATTTTGTTAAAATTTCCAGTATTTTTTACATATAAGAAATGTAATATACTGTTTTAATAGAATTTTTTTAGGGTGTTCATTACATTTTTTTAAAATTAAATTTCATAAAAAAATTTATTTTTTCATATTTAATAATAATAAGTGTTTTTAATAATGTGTATTGTACCCATATAGTGATTCTGAGTAGGAAGAAAGCCAGGAAACTAATATAATTAGTAGCCGTAAATTAGGGAAATGTTGTAAGTTTAGTCAGGGAAAATTTTTCACAGTTTCTGTAGCCACCTTGTATAATGACCACACATTATAAAGACCGTTCCGTTATAACGACCAGTGATAAAATTACCAACTGGTTTCCCTATGCACTCTATGTTATTTTACTTCCGGTATAACGACCGTCCAATGTCGTCTAATCCCAATACAAGGTCCGAAATCAACGGACACTCTTCCCGGTATTTTTCCAAAAAGAACATGTTTCTAAACGTAAATGACCTTGATTATTATATTGCCAAGCTTCGTAGATGTAGAGTCTTCAGTGTTACAGTTCAAGTTTCTCACCACAGCGCGTAAATTAGAATGGCCTAGAATAAAAAATGTTTCAAGTGCTATTGAGACTTTAAAATGTTTTTTTTGAAAGGCAAGAGAAAATACAGAACATTATTTATCATCTTTAACTGAAATGAAAAATTATGTTTTGCAAAAATCACATATGTAGAAAAGACAAGCAACTATTTCTGATTCTTTTCTTTAGAAAATAAATGTTTTGTAAGTCCACCCATTATTTTCTACTTTAAAATCTGTTTCAGAAATATATTTTTAATTGATAAAATTTTATTTTTAATATCAATGATAAAAAAAATAAGTCGAGTATTTAGTTGGAATCTCTTTAAAATTCGCCTATTTTTACGAAACTGCTGCTTGCACGTGTACATTTTTTAATTATATCCACTATAACGACCACTCGTTATAAAGACGTTTTGGTGTTGGACCGTGAGGGTCGTTATAACGAGCGTCGACTGTATAAAGACAGACGAATCAAATCTAAAATATTATCATGCTGCAGTTTTTCAGACTAGAGATTCGAATTGAAGGTTCTTTAAAGTTTTAAAAAACTTCTTTTCTCTTTTCAACGAACGGTTGTTTACGTTTTACCAAACTAGCCGAATCACCCACCATTCGTTATCTACAACCATCTTAAGAGAGAAAAGCTCAGCGCATCGATTTTTCAATCAAGGAAGATCAAATAGACGACCACTCGATCATCAGAAGTTCCGTGAGAAACCGTCTTCCCCCAAACAAGTGGTCATCAGGATCAATTCGCAATGCGAGGCGGCTTATTGCTTTCCAAATGCCCATCCGGTTCCCGCCCCGTGCCATTTCACTTCAATTGTTCCAGCGACGGTCCGTTTACGTCAGAGCGCCCGGGTTCATCGGGTGGGGTCAAGTGGTCTCTTCCTGTTCCTCCGATGCAATTGCTGCGTCCGATTGGCAATTGGCGCAAGTGAATGTGATGGCGACTGGACGCTTTTAGGAATTTCGTCCTGATATGTTTTCCGCATGAATGAATGGCTGTAAGACAATGTTTCCCAAGGAAACAATGGGTGGGTTGATATTTTTCACGGTGTCTACATGGGTCGATCCAGGCAAAAATTGGGGACGTTTTGCGGCCCCTTCACAAAATTCCATTTCATAAAAACGGCCCTTTCACAAAATTCAAATTCATAAAAACGGCCCCTTTCTCAAAATTCCACTTCATAAAAACGGCCTTTTCACAAAATTCAAATTCCACTTCACAAAATTCAAATTCAGAAAATCGGCCCCTTTTTTTAATCTGACTTTTTAAAAAGTTTTTGAATGAGGCATTGCACAAAATATATAAACGAGTATTTTTTTTCAGTATTATATCAAATTACTGCATACATTTGGTTCAATGAAACACTTTTGATACTAAACGTAAAATATAGAAAAATGACTGCTAAAATTGAAGGTTTTACATGATAAAAAAAAATTCACAAAAATATTTTTTTCACAAAAATATTTTTTTCCCGCAAAAATATTTTTATTTTTCACAAAAAAAGTTTTATTTTTCACAAAAATATTTTTTATTTTTCACACAAATATTCTTTTCCGCAAAAAATTTTTTTTTCTCAAAAATGGGCCTCTAAAAAAACTGGATTGACCCCTGATTCAATTAAGAATGGGATGCGATAGTTCTGACCAGTGGTGAGGTTATCCATAAAATTTGAAACTGAAATTTGCTGACGGAAATTACAGATTATGACACGAATATGCGTAAGGGTGTCGAGTGTTTTAGTTGGGGTTAAATTTAGTGAAATTATCGCCCCCTCTTTTGAAGATGGACGAGGGCTATTTTGGATCGGACCCCGTCCATTTGAACAGAGGTCACATGACAGAAACATTGTAGCCATCGCAAGTAGAGCATTCCCACATCAAGTGTTTCTCAGGCAAACACGCGAGATTTTTCATGTCTTTTTACGTTTTTACTGCTCCATGTGAAAAACTATGGTACTAAATTAATATGCCATGTTAATAAAATTAACAGCAGCGAAAATACCTTGTAGAGAAATGAAAATGTTAAATGACTATAGTACCAAAGGGATTTCCGAATTAAAAAAGCTTAGGATTAAGGGGCGATTCATTTAAAGAAGCGCATTTTAATCGGAAAATTTATGCATATTGAACAAAATATACACAATTAAAACTCTTCACCTTGTAAACATTACTTGAATCAACATTTGGATATTTATGACAATTCTTAGTAACAATAGCGCTCCTATACCACTAACAATATACATCTTGGATATGACTAAATTATTATGACACGGCGATTGAATCATGTTTACACATTGGACTGTTTGCCTTTCTTGCGCTATTTATGACAATTGTTTGTAACAATAGCGCTCCTATACCACTAACAATATATATCGTGGATATGACTCAAGTATTACGACACGGCGATTGAATCATGTTTACACTTTGGACTGTTGCTATCATTCATTTTTGAAAATTTAATGTTTCATGCATTTTCCCACGTTCTTTTGAACAATGCATTTTTCTTTTTAGCAGTCTGAATCAAAATAATTTAATTCTAATCCCCGACATATAATTCGAGCGTTTAGAGTTGAAAGTATCGCTTTTAATGCTAACACAGTCATTTTCGATTTTTACTCATCTTGCGATAAAATGCCTCAATAACAGGACTTTCTTATTACTGGTTTATTTACTTCAGCACTCTTTTAATATTTATATATTTACTGTTCTTTTCTTTCGCTCCGAAATGCTCAGAATAAAACGCCTCGGCAGGCAAAATCGGCAACTTGGCAGGCGGCCACCGCAGAACAAAAGATTGTTCCGTCACCCGCGAAAGATGCACAAATTATTTTTTAACCCCTCTTTAAGCTTCGTGGATTGGACGGTTTCACCAAACCTGCCAACATCTGGGATAAAGGCATTTATTTTATATTGGGGTGGACGAAAAATATGTTGGGGAGGCCGGGAAAGGACGATGAAAAATTATGCATAATAAAAACAGATACTAACATTGTGTTTATGTAGATTGAAAGATTTCCTATATTGCAAACTATATACGAATATTTGAGTTTTACCGTTTTGTGCTTCAGAAAAAAAAATCTTTTGAAATTGTACTTTCTCTTATACGAGGTATAAAAAAATACAGTGGAATCTCCCTATAACGAAATCGCTTCGTTCCAGTTGAAAAATTCGCTATAGAGAAAATTTTGTCATACGGAAATTAGAGGTTTTTGCAGTTATTTAAGTAAATGTTACAAACCTTTTAGTATGCGCTATAAGTTCAGAAATATTTAATTATGACTTTCAATTAAAAATGAAGTAATATTTATTATAAATTTGTTAAAATTATACTAATTTTTATTGCATAAACAAAATGCTCAAAAGTGAAGACAATTCACCAATTTAGAGAATAATATGTACTAGTACGGATAAATATAACATGAGTATTGTCACATCCATTTGCTGTTCCCCTACTCCACCCCGATTCTTGGAATCTTGACCCGTAGAAATGTTGCTCCCTCTGTCGAAACCCAGGTCCCCACAACTGCATTACCCTTTAAATTGCATTCTATTGCTATGTGTTATCGCTGTAATGAACAATGCGAGTGGTTCCAGAAACATGCACATATAAGCGATTTGTGTGTACAGAAATTAGCAACTTTCTCCAAAAATGGCAAAAATCGAAAAGATAAAGATATGAAAAAATTCATTATAGGGAGACAACCACTTCGTTGTATGGAGAATATTTTGAATGTTATTTAACATTCGGATTAAAAATTTCGTTAAAGGGAGAAATTCGCTGTAGGGAAACTTGGTCGTAGAGAGACTCTACTGTACTATAATCGTCAAAAATTTCGATGTCGAGATTTTTGATGATTATCCACATTTTAGACCATCCTGAGTCCGAAAAAGACCACTTCTGGAATGTCTGTCGCATTTCCGTTCAATTGTTTAGTAATTGTAATGGTTGAAGGCATTACAGTTGGGATGTAGTCATTCATTTTATATTTTGATAAGGAAAATTATGCTGGGGAGACGGGAAAAGGACGGTAAAAAATTAGGCATTTCGAAAACAGATATTAACATTTTGTTTATGTATTCTGTGCTGTTTTTAGTAGATTGAAATCTTTCCTTTATTGAGAAATATATTGAGTTTATTTGTTTAGATTTCGCAACTGTATTTCAGTTTTATTGTTTTGTTGCTTCAGAAAAGAAAAAAAACCTTTGAAATTTTACTTTCTCTTAAACGAGATATAAAAAATTCTATAATCGTCTAAAATTTCGATGTCGAGATTTTTGATGATTATCCACGTTTGAGACCATCCTGAATCCGAAAAATGCCACTTCTGGAATGTCTGTCGCATGTCCGTTCAATTGTTTAGTAATTGTAATTTTTGGGTAGTTATGTCATAGTATTTTTTATTAAATTATCGAAAGTATTGTATTGTTCTTTATGATTCTTATTGTCAGGTGAGTAAAGTCTGTAAAGTTAAAGTGTTTTGATTTAGCTAAACCATGAGGTTTGTCATTCATCAAGACGATACAAAATTTTTATGGCTTCAGCCCCCCCCCCCCCCCCCGACCCAAATCCTGGATTCGCCACTGTGTGTGTTGCTGTAAATAAATGTTTTTCGTCAAATCCGCAATATTCACTGCTTTAACCTACATAAAGAATTTAAGTTTTCCATCCAAATTGAGGCAAAGTGTTTGGGTACTGTTACTGTGCATAAATATTTTTTCTTAGTAGTAATAGGTGCGAGAATAAGTATCACATTTCCGAAGAGTGATATATTTTGTCCTAACTTGTAGAAATAATATTTTATTCCCATTCCGCATATTGCACACAACCAGCATCCAACCATCCAGTTAGTTTCGCGTTACTGAAGTTTCTTCTATCAAAATATGTTCATGCAAACATTTTTAAATGGGCGCTTAATTTTCGTAACATCTCGATTTTGAATGAACGAAGCGCTTGCTACTTGCACCTGCATTGTTTTCTTTCCCGTGGTGAAATCGCTTCTCGAAACTATTTTTCTTTGCTGCATTCGACTGACCGCGCTGGAAAGAAACTTTTACAGAGGGATCGGCCTTTTCTTGTTTTTTCACAGCAAAACATGCGTGATATGTGCTCGGTGCTTGGTATTTTTCTGTTTACATATTTATTGAGCAATCGTTTCCTAACGTGGATTTCATTGAATAACAGTTATAATTAACAAAATTGAACAAAAATATTAACTATAAATTAATTAGTCAAAAATTAATTAAAACTCTTTGTATTATATAGAATGGCGCATATGCAGCTATTTCTAATATAATACAAAGACAAATAATAGAAATATAAATTAAAAAGCAAAAAAAGTATAAATAAAAAACAGAAGATTTAAACAAAAAACGATAACAATACACCTTTTTGCGTGCTCAACGCAACAACATCAAGTGATTGCATCAACAAAAAATTACAACGATTAATATTAAAAACACATAAAATAGAATTTAGAATGTAAAAGAAATTATTCAAAATGGAAGGAATGAATAAGAACTCGAATGACGAACTTTTTCGAAGACCACTCGCCATTGAAGTTCTAAAATGAACAAAATTTTCTGTCAAGGGTAAGATTATAAATCAAAAGTACACCCTTTGTGGCCTGAATTGAATTGTCATTAAATAGAGTTTAAGAATCAAATTTCTGATAAATACTTGGAAAATGTTTTAAATCTTTAAATGACAATTTTTTTCTATTAGGGGTATAATAAAATAACTTTGGGATTGAGAATAATTTAAGGAAATTAAAAATCATTTTGCTCATTGCATGACATTAATTTTTTGTGAATTAATTTTATTAATTAATAATTTATTATCAAGTCGAAACCGAGACATTCAAAATCTTTCTGAGAGGATGCAACTCAGGTACGGATCAAATGTCTACCACATTTTGAAGCTTATAAATATCCTGAGGGGGCATTGAGACCAAGATGCGCACAAAAATTGCACACAACCAGCATTATGGTCGCCAAAGGCAGCTGTGATCAATAAAAACTTTTCTGTTAAACACGAAAATAAATCTCGACTCCACTGCGTCACCACAATTTCGTCAATTTATGAGTATTTCAACGTTTCACTATCGAAACGTTTGCCTATTAACCCAAGAATTTTTAAATTATTTATTTATTTGTAAATCGTAGTCGCTTGTGTTCATTTTACAGTGTGGCGACAGAACCGGGAAATCAGGGATATCGGGGCAAAGTCAGGGAATTTTATCGATCAGGAAAAATCAGGGAAATTCGTAAAAACATCTAAAAATCAGGAAAAATGTATAGTTATTTCTTACTTGAGTTATTATATATAAATTAGTATGTCTAGCATTATTTGTAATAATAAATGGAATTTTTTTAAAAAACTTATATTCATTTATAAAAGCATAAGTTTTTGATTAGAGCAATTAATTTCTTACGATTTGTTAAAGAATAAAGATTTGAAGTAATATTTTGGCAGTTTCTCTTGTTTAAATCTTTGCTAAAATGTATATTATTAGGTACGTATAATTATACTATTTTTATATTTATGCTGCAATGTGTTATTCTGTTACTCATGAAAAGATAACTAATTAGTTATTGAAATGTTTAAAGTTTTGAGCAAAAATCATAATAACCTTTACTGTTAACATATTTTAACTTGTGTTGCTAAGAGTAGTTTTAATGTTTCTTAGAATTCTTATGCAGTTTTAGAAGCAAAGTATTTTGTTAAAATTTCCAGTATTTTTTACAAATAAGAAATGTAATATACTGTTTTAATAGATTTTTTTAGGATGTTCATTCCATTTTTTAAAAATTAAATTTCATAAAAAATTTAATTTTTTTATATTAAATAACTGGTAAAAGTGTTTTTAATAATGTGTATTGTACACATGCAGTGATTCTGAGTAGGGAAAAAGCCAAGAAACTAATATAATTAGTAGCCGGAAATCAGGGAAAAGTCAGGGAAATTTTTTTCACAGTTTCTGTAGCCACCCTGTTTTAGTTACTTTATCTTTTTAAATGATGGTAGAATAAATCTAAAATGTTCACAATAGATGAAGTTCCATTGAACTGTACGAAACTTAAAGAAAGAAGCTAGGCTGATGTGTTTTTTCTTCTATCAAATGCTAAAAATGCCATATTTTCCCCTAAAAGTAAACTTTATAGCTTTATAAAAACACAGAAAAAAAACATGTTCTGCATCTGCATTCAGTTTAGAACCAAAACATGTGACTTTTACGTGCGAATGTTTATTTTTCCGGACTCACTTTACGATTCCTCTGGGTTCGTCAGAACGATCTCAGAGAATCTCGATGATACAGATCAAGTGCATCCGGGTGCACTTGCACTTCTTTATTTCTCGTCATTTCCAAGTGCATTCCGTGCGCTATATCGCTCGCACGGCCGGATATGAGGAAATTTAATGCTGTTTTTATGTTTTGTTAGATGGCAATACTTCATTCCGAATGAGCGTTTCTGCCTAGACTTGAAAGCAAATCATTTTATGTAAGGACTTCGAATTTTCCATAACACTAAAAGCAGATAATCCCTCTTGACATATAATTGGCTTTTTTATGACGAAAAGCGAGCTTCTCGTGATGCTGTCATTTATTTATTTATTTTTCCATATTTTCTCTCCTTGTACAAAAGAGACATACCGCGAATCTGTTTTGTAGTGTTCAAACTTTTTTTAAAAAACTTAATCTATATAAGAAACGAAACCGCAACCAAAATTAGTTTTTCTTTATTATTATTTATGCTTCAAAACTGAGTGTTGTTTAAATATCAACGACATTTGAATAAAAAAATTTAATGGTGATCAGTTGACTTCTGTGACTGACATATCATTATTATTTATAACGTTACTGAAAATACATTTACAGTGAAACTTCGATTGACCGTCATTCCTTTCACCGTCAGTAGTTTCTGTTATCCGTCATCGTCTAAAAAGTAAAAAGTAACGTTAGGTTTGTTGTATTACATCACATTTCTGTATATTACTACTCTTATATTGAAGTTTATATCGATAGCTTTGTAAGATTAAATACAATGTACATGTGTTATTCACTTTTAAAAGATTTTATTTACTTTTTCTGTACATGTGTATTAAGAGATTTCTGTTATCCGTCACGTCCCTTGTGCGAACGGCGACTGTTAATCGAAGTTAATCAATTAATCAGTCTTTTTCTTTGGCATTAAAACAGCCTAAAGTCCAGAAGTAACGGAAGTTTTTCAGCCAAAATACTTGAGCACAATATAAGCTCAGCGCAAGATGTTAGGTGACATGCGCATGCGTCATACAGCGCAACATATCTGTTGATGGCATGAGCAATAACATTCATCACGTGACTGCGACGTCGGATGAATTGACTTCATAAAATTGACGCATTGCATTTGATGCATATTAGGCAAGCATTAATTTCCATTAGATACTGCTAAGTATATTTATAAATCTGTAGATGCTGCAGAAATCGTTAGCTCACTGTCTGAGACAAAAAATGCTTACGTCACCGAATAAATTACAGTTTCGGTGAAATAAGAAAACGACATTTATTTATCTGATCCTAAGACAATATGCGCAAAATATGCTATCGATATTATCTATCATTCTGCAATAGGATGTTGTCTTCCATCATTTTGAAAACTTGACATTTTTTTCAGCTACTTTTACATTTACCGACGGTGATTTGACGGTACTTAGTTTCCTACAAAGCATTATTCCTTTTTCCAGACCTTTCTTCTCATACGCATTGATTCTTTTGCGTATAACTCTAATTGCGAAAAAGTACATTTAAAGATTAATTATTTTTTATGAAAATCTGCTTTCGCAGAATTTATTTATGATAGATTATTTTTTCTTAACAACTAACCATTTTATAATAACGGCGTTACCAGGCATATTAGCATTACGTATTTATTCTTAACAACTAACCATTTTATAGCATTATGTATTTTTTTTAATAACTATCCATTTTATAATAACGGCGTTACCAAGCATATTGGTATTACGTATTTTTTCTTAACAACTAACCATTTTATAATAACGGCGTTACC
>BGPR01035655.1:0-14006 GCA_013235015.1 Araneus ventricosus | reverse complement strand
AAGTTATGTGTAATTAAATAAGCGTAGAGTTGGAAGAAACGAGATGGCGCATAGTATAGATGAATGGCGCTTGAATACAGATGATTGTATCATCCATCTATTCAACCTTAAATCTTATTATACCATAAAAAATAAAGTTATGTGTAATTAAATGAGCGTAGTGTTGGAAGGAACGAGATAGCTCATAAAGCGCGCCAACTGATCTCAGTGTTCAAAAAAGTTACCTGTCCGCAAAGGATTGATAAAGAAAGTATTATGAATGAAAGACAAATTAGTACGAAATAAAAAAAATCTGCTTACACACTTACACATTTTACTTATATCTTAAGTAGCACACTAACAGAACTACGTTTTTTAAACTAGTTTTATTAAATTTTTCATAACTATATTTTCATGAAATTTCTTAATCGAAAGGTTATTTTGTGGAAACCCTGTACAATAAAATGAAATGCGTTTTGAGCTCAAAGACGTATTAGAACCGTGGAAAATAATGCCTCATCTGATTATGAAAATGATATTAAATCATTTTTAAATGATATTGCCATAAAAATGTAATAAGCAGTATCAAAGCAAAGAGAGAGAGAGAGAGTAGCTATTTTTGCATAATTCTTTAATGAGTTTGAATCATATATATGACAATTTGTTTTACAACAAAATGTGAGTAGACCATTCCTCTCAATCAAATTATTTTTATGATACTGTAGAATAATTTTGATATAAAACGCAGCCAAATGATTATTTAATGCATATTCATAAATGAGGAATAAAGTTCAAAATTCCATCATATCAATCACATTTCATTGTCCCAACATTTATTTGTCCCAAAAATTCATGTTTCTAATGTTATATAAAAATCTGTTTGTTTAAAAAAGTGATACCTAAAAATATTCTCTTCATAATTCTGTAAGCATTTCACGATAGATTAAATTATTTATAGATTTAAAATCGAAGTCTTTGAATAACTTTTTTTTCATAAATAAAATACCTTTAGGATTTGATGTCAATATTTTCTTTCACTTTGCAATAAGTTGAGATTATAGATCAAAAGCACTTATTCTTTACCTTAGGCTTTACATAAATGTTACTCATTAAAACTCTTTATAATATTTCATAATGTCGAGCTGGATTTCAGTAACTTTATAAAGATCCTTCAAAACATAAAAAAGAATGAATGAAACTTCAAAATTATTACTAATATAATAGCCCAGATCCTCCGGTAACGCTCTGACGTCAACAACAATAAAACTCGCGCCATATCACTGCGAGACGTTAAACAGCATTATTTCATTGTTAGAGAACCTAAATTTCAGTAATTTTAAATTTAAAAGAGTAATTGTCGTTCTAATTTCAAAATTAATAGCTCTAAAATAGAGAAATAAAATTTGCTATCGATTATTCAAAATTTATCTCGCTATGATCAATACTTCCCGAGAAATTTCAAATTATATTAATCATATATTTCAAATTAATTTCCGTTTTTAATAGAAAGTAGTAAATTACGTCAGTGGTTAATCATGCGCGTAATATAGTTTGGATGCCACGATGCATCTAATTATTTAGTGCAATCGTGATGATATAATTGAATAACATTGTTTGGCAACGTTAAAATTTACACAAAAACATCTGAAGTACAAGTAAAATTGTTAAACAACGAAAAATACTTCACAAGAAATGTTGTTTACCAACAGGTTTTTGAATAAACAATTATGTGAATAATATGTAGATAAAAAAAATTTCCTATCATAAAATATATGTTTATTTTATTTGTTTTCAATCAATGTTAAACATTTCTCTCGCATATATATCTATTTAAACACGTCAGATTTGACGGGAAATCTCTCTAGTGAAGATACAGTTTGCACCGTCAAACTATGACGGGTGATTTTCTAGTTATATTAATACTAACCGAAACAGTTCCGTAACGCAGTATTAAAAACGCGTGTCCACTTTTCTTTTATAATATTTTTTACTTTTAATATTATTTTATGCTTGTTTATTTACTCGTTTCTTTTTACTGGGTTTTTATGTCGGCTTTCAGAAATATTTTAATTATTATAACTTTCTTTATTCCTTATTAAACATTAATACAGCATTTTTTAAATTTATACTGCCAAAGATGATCAATTACACCCTTCGGTTTTTTTAAGAGAACTGACTAAAAATTCCTTTTTATAAGTTTCTGCCTTAAAAATATTACGTTACTTAGATGTCGGATGTATTTAGTACCTTGATGTTTCAAATGGGAGATATTATATTCGTGTCTATAATACAGCAAGGCACATTTTTATTTTCTAGAAATAACAACTTCAAGTTATTTTTAACGCCTTTCTTCCTGAATGCATGCACGTTTTCTATGTAAAGCCTCTACGCCAACATTTTGCGTGCTATGGAAAACGAGAAATGCAATCGAAAAAAATTCCTTGCCTTCTATTTTAAGACCTTTCATTTTGAAATTAAATTACGTCTTTTAACTTTTTTCATTTAGAAAACCCATGTCAGTTTGTTTTAACGTATTCTGTTAATGAGATATTCTTGACTTTTTAAATTGGAATCCGAGTTAAGGAAAAAATGTGAGATGCATTAATTTGGTGGCTGCTTGCGCAGCTCTCGCAAGCCCAAAATAGGAGAAGAATCCTTTCCAGGGCAGCAGCAGAATATTTGAAAAATAATCGAAGCGTTTTACTAGTTTAAAAAAGTTGAACCATTTTAATTTCGCGAGTATATTTATCTTTGGGGGGAGGGATCACAATTTTAACTGAGACTATCGGCTACAAATGTATAATTTTAACTGAGCAAACACTTTCATAATCGAAAATTATTCATAATTGGGATGGTAATCAATGAAAAGAAATAAAAAAATCGTAGAAAAGTCAATCCTTAAAAATTGCAATTTTATTAAAAAATTACTGAATCGGTTAACGTATTTAAATACTTTTACTTTCCAGGAGATATATGAGTTCTAAAATCTCGTTCATTTTGCCTAGTTCAATAACTGCTATTAGAGATGTGTTCATTAAATATTTGTTCCAAGTGATATGATTAAAAGTGAAAAATTACCATCAGAATTAATATTGAAAAATTCTTCAAATGATGTTTCAACAGATAGTAACCTGACGTCTATGTTTGGAATAAAAAAAAAGCAGAAATACTGTCAGAAATCCCTTAACATTTTTTAAATTGCAACTACGATTAAAATTCCACTATGAGTTTAAGAAATTACCTATTAAAAACACGAAGTTATATTTGTTTATGTATTTCCGACGTCTTAAATCCCTCAATAAGAAAATTAAATAAGTTTTTATTTTATTCTAGATCCCGCATTTAAATGTACACAAATTTATGAGTATTTTACGGTTGTAATTTAAGTGTGTTATCAATCAGAATCAGTTGTAGTATTTTCATTTGCTTTCTTTTGTGAATTTTCCTTATGTATCTAAACAAGATAGTAGAAGCAGAATATAGAAATATGCAACAAGATAATAGTATGCAACTCAAGATATTAGCATGCAGAACGAAGCAGAAAGTTGACATCAAGCCTAATTATAGGCATCTTACGAATTTGGGAAGAGCTCCATGACACTCAATATAAATCATTTCACATATAGGGTATCATCATACAAAATAAAGATTATATTTGTTTAAATCTAACTTCAGTTCAAATATATAATTTACTTTTATATATTATGAACATATTCAGAACTATTTAATTTGGCGTAATGAATTGCATTATAGCTTTCTCCATATTGTCACTTAGAGTTGTCTTTGCCAACAATTTATTACATGTATGCAATATTATATGAACGAGTACAGAACCAAAAGAAGACACTAATTTGGCCATAGCTAGATAGCTGTTACGAAGTTCATGCATTACAACTAATGTATTGGAAATAGACCATTAGCACAGCAACCTGCACTGAAGATATAAATTCAGGAAAAATAAAAATAAAATTTTCATAATTTGTTCTTCAAAATTTGCAAACTTATTATCGAATTACAATTTCGAACGAGTTTTGTGGAATAAAAATACATTAGCTTTAGAATATAGCACTGGCAGACGAGTGTTAAGCTTAATGAACGCAGTTTAAATACTTTGTAACACTATCGAATGAAATAAATTGAGTTTGTATATACTAAGCCCTACTAATTAAATGAGAAGATCTATAAGCAATTTTTAAATAAATATATTGTTAACACATAGTTGGCATCAATAAAGAGTTGGTAATAAGGAAGATGAGTGCTGTTCATCATTTTATTAAAGAAAATCCGTAGTCCGTAAAAGCAATCTAATGTATTTTTTCTTCTGCATCGTCTATTGGAAAACCGTCTTCAAGAGATGAAGTCAATATGAATTTTTCATACAGCTTTATTGTTTATTCTCTAGGAGACACTCACTGACCCCCTCCTTCCTCTTCGAAGTAGAGGCCTAGGGAAGACATGTCGAGACATTCTTTGAAATTTCTCCCCAATTCAATTATCATTCTGATATTCCTTAAAAATTCATAGTAGGGATTTTTAATACATGATGAAATAATAGTTGTTTTTCCTCCACACTGTGAAAGTTGTATTATTATGTTACCTTTTGTTATAAAGTAAACTCTCGATATCTCGAAATCGAAAGACCCGGAAAAAAAATTTCAGATAGCGAGTTTTCGAGATAACGGGGTTACCCTCCCAAGCATTAAAAATTGCACATAATTACAAGGCAAGGAATATATTATAAAATATTATAGCCAGATAGAGTCAAATGTATGAATACAGCAATAATTTCCAAATTAATTCATAGCAGTGATATTAATTTACATAGAAGTTTAAAATTTTTAAAACAGAATGTATTTGTAATAACTTACTATTACTTCGATTTTCTTAAAAATGTCCAGCATAGTGACCTGGCGACATCTCTTTTCAAATTGCTTTTCGACCAAGTTTTCAATTCGAAAAATAGCTGCGAAGTCCTCTTTTTCCATGTTTTCTGAACATCGCATGAAGCGTCGGAGTATGTGAACAGCATCTTTAGCCTGAATCGCAATAATGTTGGGTTCTGTTGGAACACCCATCTCTTCCTCTTCACTCGACGGAAAAGAAATTGTTTGAGAAACGATCTCATCATCAGTCCACAGTCCACAAACTTTAACCTCCGAGTCGAACTCTGTAAATTTTACAAACATTGTTGTATTAGAAAGGTTGAGGATTTTTGAAACCTTCTCCCATTCTCCACACTGCTGTGTTTCTGTGTGGAGTTCCTGCTCCTCATCTGATTCACTTTGCACATTCGAAAACCCAGATTTTTCAAAACAGTTTTTGATTGCTTTTTGGGTAACGTTCATCCAGGTTCTGTCTGCCATACTCATACAATCAAGCATATTAGAAGGTTATATTATGTTTTTTATCAATTGAATCCACAACCTTCTTTACACGTTCCTTCCCGTAAAAAACTTTAAAACTTCTTATTATCCCCTGATCTAGAGGTTGCAGCTTAGACGTCGTGTTAGGTGGGAGGAAAACAACCTTTACTGCGTTCATTTCAGGGATAAGGCTGTGAGCCATGCAGTTATCGATGAATAAAACAATTTTCTTCTTCTCTTTACACATTTTCTTGTTTGTTTGTTTTAACCACTCCGAGAAAAATTCACTCGTCATCCAAGATTTTTTATTTGCTTCATGAAGAAGTGGAAAAGGCTTAATTCCTTTAAAAGACATTGGGATTCTAGATTTTTCTATCATCAATGTAGTAAGTTTCTCAGTCCCACTGATGCTGGTAGCTAAAAGTAACGTTACTCGCTCTTTACTTTGTTTTCCTCCATGGCATGTTTCTCCTTGGACAACTGCAGTTTTGTCTGGAAATGCTTTGAAGAAAAGACTAGTCGCATTAGCATTGGATATGTTGTCCGGTGAATATTATTGCAGAAGACCAGAAAGATTTTTTTATCCATTCCGAACAAAGCTCATCACTCACTGATTGGCTTTCGCCACAGTGAGGTTCGAAATTTTTTTTCGAACCAATTTTCTAAAAACAATGTTATGATGGTTTTTAAAGTTTCCCAGCCATCCATTGCTGCTTTTTAAGTCTTTGTGCCCCAGCTTCTGTGCAAATAGTTCCGCTTTTTATTACAACTTATTGCCTCCAATTGGTAAATTACAATCTCTGCATTGTTTAATCTATTTTATGAGGCATTCTTCTAAGTCAGGATATCCAGCAATTCGAATCTTCTTCATAGATTCTTTTTTTAGTTCAAAAAGTTTTTTTAAATTTTCTCTCTGTCTTTTAATATTATAGATAAAGTCGAGGCTTGAATTTTAAAATCCTTGGCGATTTGTCCTTACTTCCCGCCTATATCAACAGCTTCTAAAATCTCGAACACTTTTTTTTCTCCATGGCACCATCTTTCATTTTTGCAACTCGAACTGGTAATTCACACACATTGTAATCGCAACTACATTCCACAAACATTTACCGCAGACTGATTTAACACGTGTAGTAAAGTTTGTTGAACCTGTTACATAACAACAGCTAATAGGCTTGAGTAAGGAATTGAATAACAGCCATTGGATGCAGCCGTTACTATGCGACCTTGAATATCCAATCGGTGTAAAGGGAGTGGTATTGTCCTTGTTGCAGCAAATTCTGGGACACACCAGCGATGATTTTGTTTTACGGAGCACACGAACTCAGTGGTTCACAATCTCCGTCACTTGATATTTGTCACCAATACCTCTGGCTAAAAGGATGAGTTTAACTTGATTGAAGCATCCCCTACTTGAGACCTTCTTGAAGGTCACAATGTGGCTAAACAGCGATTTTCAAGGGAAAAAATATTTTTGGCTTCGAAAAAAATTCGACAAGGTTTTGAGTGAAAACTGTTCGAGATGGGAATTGAAATTAACATTAGAGAAATACGAAATTTCAAGGGGACAAATATTTTTTCGAAATATCAAGGTTTTCGAGATATCGAAGTTCGAGACATCGAGAGTTTACTCTATTATATATTCACTAAAAAAGAAGAAGTCTTCTTAAATATTATTAAGTGGCTCTAATACATATTCTAAAAGTTAATTAAATAAAAACTGTAAAGAATTGGCGAAGTATTTATAAATTGTAGATACATCACACCGCCTCAAATATTACACTAGGTCGTGTGATTAGGTTCCCAAATATTATAAGCTGAAACGCAATATTTTAAGGCAAGAAATAAAAGTTTATTTGCTAATATTTCATCAGAAATTTTAAAATGGCTGAAATTAGAATGGTGGTGTTAAGTTATCTGTGTGATGCTTTCTTAATTAAATATGATGTTATTACCATGAAGGTTGTGCAAAAATATATATTGAAAAAGGATTCAATCATGGAATTCCATAAAAAAATGAAAGTTTAAACAAATCTATTGAAAAAACTGGAAAATAACAAAAAGAATTATCCCTTGATAGGTTTTGATTCTTTGGATGCATTAACGAATTAAATTATGCTGTATTCATATGCAGCACTCGTTTAAAAAGCCCATTACAATCAAAGAAAAATAGTAACAATGAATATTAGCTATAATTACCACTTCCTACCCTTAACTATTATAAATAAAGTAATTAGCCTTGTGCTTAATTAAAGATGTAGTAAAGAACGTTATTTATAGTTAAACGGTTTAAATGTAAAAATAAAGAGAGCAGTCCATTAAATAAGTTATTCTAACCAAGAAAAGAAATGATTTACTGTCTTAGATTCGACTTCGAAGAAAGTAACAAAAAGAACGGAAACGAAATAAAGATTGCCTTTTAATGTTACATAGTTTAAATGGAAACGAGAAACAGAGAAATTCAATAAGATATCTAAGAAAAAAAATTAAAAAAACTTAATTTTTTAGGTTTCTCTTCGTATAAATTTAATCACAAAAAATAAAAAAAATATTGACTTAATTTTTTAAGTTTCATTTCGGAGAAAGTTAAAAAAAATGAATGAAAATTTTAAGTAAAGTTCATTAATTAAAGTAATTATTAGCTTAATTTCGAATGGATGATACTTCATTATGTTTGAAACCTTTGATAAGAAACCCAATTAGGAAAACTATAATAATCTCTTGATAAAAGCAAAATCCTTTGGAGTAATATTTATCAATTTTAGGGTAATTTTTAATGAGATTCTGATAAATTAATTTTATGTATTTCTACTGAATACTGTAATTGAAAATCAAAAATCTTGTTACCAAGTTTTATTTCATTAAGATTAAGATTCCAAAGGGCAATCAAAAAAATAACTGGCAACAGAATGAGGTGTAGTTTTAATTAACTTAGCTCTTATCATGAGCTAAATCTCTCCCGAAGTTAAATGATTTAACATTATTGTTTTCGTTTGCTTTCAAAATAAAATTTATCAAATATCAAGAAAAAATGAATAAGATTAAGAGCGTCTTTACAGGTGTCATATCTAAGTCAATGTTTATTGCAAAGGTGTTCTATCTAACTGTTTTAACCGTATCTTGTTCATAACTTTGTGATTGTTGTATTATTAGGATAATTTATGATACTTGTGAAGGATGGACCATAAAACACCTTTCTTTTCTCTAGTTCGTCTCCCTGCGATAGGAACCGGACTGAGAAAACTTGAAAAAATTAACACACTCATGAGGATGATTTAAAAATGTTTGAAAATTAAACAAAACATGTCGTAGAGAGAGTAATTAATCCAATTATCCAATAATTGGATTGAATTCTCTCTCTGTGAGATGTTACGACATAATAATAACTATATGCTACCACATAATACCGGAAATTAAAATCTGCCTTGGAAATAAATATGTACAAATAAAACAATATTTTCGTATATTAACTTTTAACCCTTTATCTACTGCATTATGAACTACTGAAAATTTCTTCATAAATATATTTTTTTTAGCTGCCATATTGATAATTAAAGAACATACAAGAAAAAAATCTCCCCGGTGCGAAATTTAATTTATTAGAACTAATTAATTAAAGTGGTACTTAAAAGTACCGTCAGTACACTATGTATAAATTTCGTCATAATAGAAAAAAATTACGGATGATATTTCTAATGAAATTTAACCATTAAAAATGCTAAATAACCAAAAAACACTCATAAGAAAACAAAGAAATTATCAAATTGACATAATTTTATTTTATACATAATAAACAAATTTGATGATAATCATAAAAATATATCAAATTGACATATTTTTATGATTATCATCAAATGTGAATTTCAAGGTAGAAATTCACATTTGATGATAATCATAAAAACAATTTTTTTTTCATTTACGCACAAAAATATACTACAAGTTGAGCATTTTGAATATGGTTTTGATTGAATATTTTTGAGTGCACAGAATTCACAACGTCCTCGATTCGACACGAATGTTGGCCAGTGGCATCCTCTATTTTCTAAACGAACATCATTAGAAACAGACAAATTTCCTTTTCTTCTCTTTTTTGCACAAAAAGTTTGTTCATCTCCATTAGATTTAGGTCTTCCTTTTCGTTTTGGTTATGGTTTTGATTTTGTTAGTAATCCTTTGGTAATGCAGCGCTTATATTCGAGGGACGACATTTTCTCACGACGCACTTCCACATATGCAATATATGAATTTACATATGCCATTTCTAGCATAGCAAAAAAAAAGCCTGTGCCACCATTTTTTCGATTTCCTGTCCCTATCAGAAATAGCACGTAACATGTCGGCTTTATCAATTCCCCCTATGTGTCCATTGTAGTCTTTTACAACAATGGGTGCGGTAACGTCAATTTTGGTACCATCTTTGAGTCTCCTTTGGACTTTGCAAGTGTCGTTTCCATGATAATTCGAAAGAAAGTGTACGGATCTATTGTCCTTCCATTTAAAGAAGGATATTCCTTGATCAGATATTTGATAATCTAAGTCCCCTCATTTCATTTTTTTTATCATCAATAAGTTTGGATAACCCAAATCTATCAGGACGAGTGGTGCCGACTGCATATATATTTTCGTTTTCAAATACTCAAATAATGGCACGGAAGAAAAAAATTGTCCATGATGATGTACTGGCTACGTGTACTGGCGGTACTTATAAGTACCATCGAATAATTCGACCGTTAATCACATTACATAATCTGTTACCTTATAATGATTGGGCAAATAATATTCTAAGACAATACAGAATGAATAAAAAAAATACAACACTTACCTTTGGTTTGATATTATATATTTATAGCAAAGAAAAGATAAGAGAGGCAATCCGCACAAAATGGTAGCAAAAGAACACAATGTCCATTCGAAAATATCTTTCTTCCTCGCAAAATTCATCAGCCTAGAACAACTACTGCTATTTTTCATGAAAAAGTAGAGTTCAAAGACTGTTTCTAAAAACATACCATCAAAATATAAGTAATGGTTGATGTGCTATAAAGTTTTAAAGTGATTGGTACTTATAAGTACCGTCAGTAGATAAAGGGTTAAAGTGTCAAATGCATATGAATGAAGGATTTGATAAACAGTAAAATGACCTGAATTTAATTTTATAAGAATAGAAAGTATTGTTAGAAATTGCGTAAAAAATAAATTTTTGAACGTTAATTACAATTAGAGAAAAATCTGTACAGCAATGGAATTAGTATCATTAAAAATATAAATTTTTGTTCTTAAAGATGGTAAGAAAATAATTTTCGTGAAGTAAATATTTCAGATGTTATTGGCGAAAAACGTCTAATAATTAGGCTTAATTTTCGTTATTTAATTAAATATCTTGAGAACTAATTATTTCTGAAAGTTGAAAATAGCACAGTTTACATAGAAATGCACCCCAAATACCATGTCGCTACCATTCACCGTTTAAGAGGAGTTATAGTGACAGACACATGCATTTTCTTTTCCATATTATAGACTGTTTTATATACTCGGCGTTGCTCGGGATAAATATATTTTCAAGTCTAAGTATTTACAACACTTTAATCTTAATTAAACAGTTTTTCGCAGCAGCGTCTTTCTTTGATTTTCGTTTGTCCATTTCCATGATGTCTGGCATCCTCGACCAGCAGTAAAACTCCTCGTATCTTTTTCTCTCTACAGTTTGAACCACCTGGCCACGAATTTAACCGATCTTAGTACTCATTTTTCCTTCCCCATCATTGATTGTGGCAATAGAAGCTCTTTCATATCTTGGTTTTCATTGCTATTATCCGGAGTACGGAGTACAATTCTCTTCTTTTTAGTGTTTCTGTGACTAATCAGAAAAACATCTACGCACTCAGTTGGGAGCATTTACAAATTTGTGAAATTAAATGAATTTCACATAGACAGATTAATTATAATTGGACTGCCTTACAGACACACAGGAATATATAAGCTAAATAAAACAGTTTTTCGATTTCCTCATTAGTCTCGTTTTCCGTCACTCAGCTCTTTGAATTATATGCAATTCACATGGTTTTTATTTTTCTTCTTGAGCTTGCTTGTACAGTCGTCAACGAAATGATTGGGACACTTCTGTGATTCTTGTATATATTATCGCATCTTCACATGAAATTCAAATGAAAAATTCCGGCCATGAAATTAGCTTTCATTCAGCGGTTTACTTTTCATGAAGATCGTGTTTCATGAAAAGTACACCAATAAATGCAAA
Organism: Araneus ventricosus; assembly: GCA_013235015.1. Taxonomy (NCBI): domain Eukaryota; kingdom Metazoa; phylum Arthropoda; class Arachnida; order Araneae; family Araneidae; genus Araneus; species Araneus ventricosus. Next base: position 2,408 of record BGPR01035655.1, on the reverse strand, counting down.
TAAATATAATATACGGTCCCTTAAAAAGTGGGCGTGGCCTGCCAACAGTGGGAATTTGCAGTTCTTTGTGAATATGTCGGAAACTATTATATATATGCACTTGATTTTTTGGATACCGGCATTATAACGTCTCAGCTTTGCTTCCATGTAAATATTTCACTATGTTATAATTCACTTTTTTTCACAGTCATATTAAGAATTCTTTTAAAATATTTAATTTTTTTATAAGGATTTTTTTCATGACTTAATGTGTGAAAAATAGTTTTCTTTTAATGAGCGAAAAAAGTGTTCAGAAATATATAATACTTTCCGAGATGTCGTCAAAAGTTCCTAAAATTCATTTAACATGGGAAACGCCATTTTTCAAAACCCTATAACTATCGAAATTATTATCACAACTGTATAAATATTTATGGGGAGGCTAATTTCATGACGAGGAGTCGATTCAGCGAAAACAATTGATAGGCGAAATGGGAAAATTCCGAGATAACTGTTAATTAACTCGGTTAATCAGTTTTTTATCTGAATAAACCTGTCCTCTTGAGCCATTAACATCGACACTAGTTTTGTGAAGATGCGTTAATATATACACCAGTCACAGAGGTGTCCCATTCATTTCGTTGGCGACTGTACTGCCTTTAATGCATTATGACGAGACTTGCAAGATTAAATGTCTTTCTCTTTCTTTAAGGCGTTTATGAAATAAGAAATTTAAGTGATCCAAGAAAAATCACTAACTGCTTAGGTCTTTTTTATACTCTAAATAAAACAATTTTTCGCCGCCACGTTTTCAGTTGTTTTGAAGGAACAGGACTCAATAAGCGTGCATATATTGAATAATTAAGATCATTTAAAAATTTAAGAAAAATTAAACGCGGAGCATCGCATAGTAATCAAACTAATGTCACTGAATTACTGCAAGTGCACAGTAAATCTATCTATTAGACACAAAACCAGAAGTGAAAAGCTGGAGCTGAAAGTCCAAAGAAAGCAATATTTTCTTATAATTTTAACAGTGGCAGAAGCACGTGAATAAAGGATTACATGAACTAATAAATTGGTTTGAATTTAATTTTATAACAATAGAAAACATTGTTAAAAATTTTGATTAAGTTAAATATTGAAATGCTAATTTTAATTAAAGAAAATGAGTTAGTATCATTAAAAAGATAATTTGTTGTCTTTAAGATGGTGTAAAAATAATAGTCGTGCGATAAATAATTCAGAAGTTATTGGCGAAAAAAGTCTACACATTCGGCTTAACAGGGGCCAATTTTCGTTATCTAATTAAATATCTTAATAAATAATTAGCTTAGAAAGTTGACATAAACATGCACCCCAGAATGTCAATTGAAAATTTCATGTTGCTACGGTTTTCCGTCTTGGAGGATTTCTTGTGACCGACCGTCAGACATATGTATTTTCTGTTTTATATTATATAGATTAAGCACATTTGAATCATTAACATAATCACTGCCATCGCTTGTCTTTTTGTTTGAATTCCTGACTTAAAAATTTTTTGACCAAAAAAATTTTTTAAAAGTGAATTTTTTCTAATCATCCCTCTGTGATAATGCTTATTAATAATTATGATAATAATATTTATTAATGAAATTGATAGGACATACATATGTCAAATTATTGCTCTGAAGAAAAGCTAGAAATAAGTTGTTTTATTACAATTTTATTGTGTTGAAATCTTGAAAGCTGTTTCTCACAGTTTAATTTTTTTTCCAAAATGGTGTCTGCTCCAAGATAATAAAAGTCAATCAGATATTGTTCTAATTACCTGAAATTTGTTCTGTTCCCTCCCAAATGCATGCTTTATAGAATTTCAGGAGTATTTGTAAAAATTATGATTAGAAAATTATTTTTAATGTACAAAGTGAAAAAAATAACGACATTTTCCAAAACAATTCACAAAATTATAAACAAATTTTTTTCTCAGAAACTAATGTAGATATCAAAAATCCGATCTCTATATCTGTTTAGTAGCTGAGAGTGGGGTAAAACAGGGTAGTGGGGTAAGACCAGGTAGCCTTGATACTGACTTTATTTTTACTATCTAGCAGATAGATACTGAATTACACTCTGCTAGTCAAGAAAAAGGAACAGTCCTAGTGACGTGTTGTATCTCTTGAATGCACTGAATCTGTCCGGGTTTATTTCTTTTAAGAGGTCAACTCTCTAAAGTTCGTTTGATTTTAATCTGCCCTTACTTAAAAATCATTACAGTGTAGCGGTTACAATTCACTGCCTTCTGCTTTTTATGGTAGATGGCGCTACTAGAGCCATCCGGGTTTTTCCCATGACGCCTCTCTCTCTTCTCCTTCTGTGTACTTGTCTTGTGTTGTTGTTCTCTGTCTTGCGTCTTGTACCTTTTAATGTACTGTGTCGTGGAACTTAGC
>BGPR01035654.1:0-15865 GCA_013235015.1 Araneus ventricosus | reverse complement strand
CTGTGCTTCGTTTCGAAGTTACGTATTGCTACTTCCTTTAACCTCTTCAAGGATACTGAAATATCTAAATATGTTTAGTTTTTCTTTAAAATTATTCTGAGTGAAGAGAAATGCTCAGAAGAATAAATTCAATTTTTTCTACCTCACTGAACTGTTGCCGATAAAAAAATTAATATAATGAAACAAAAAATTGCATCGAAATATTTAAAAAATTATCCATGAAGGGCTAAGTATTCTTTCTGTTTTTTAATGCGACTCGAAAACATCAGCAATTTCTTCTTTATTGACACATCCACCTTCGTTGAACATGTTTCTAAACTAATTCCTGTCAAGTACCATCACAATCCCTGCATTTCTCGAAGATTTTGAACCACGAAGTTTACAGCAAAGTAGAAAGGTGCTCCTCCGTAATTAAATTTAAATTGCAATCATACCAAAGTACACACATAATATACACGATAAAGCAAAACGAAAAAATACATTTTTCGGAATTCGATTCGGATCACTGCGGAAAAGTTGCGCAGTGAATTAGTTAAAAATTATTTTTGATCAAAGCGTTAACATGTTATTCTATTTTCTATTAAACTCAAAGACAGGCCAAGAAGCTAACAGAGATTACGGTATGCTTCCGGCGCTGCACCAATGAATGACTTAGTGTTTCTACGCGTTTTGGGGTTACTTTTTATTAGAATTCGCCAACAACCAGAAGTAGATTTTCTTTGCTTCCTGTGCGCCAACGTTTCGTTCTCAAAGAAAAAAAAGAGAAAGTTGCTTGGATCGATGTTTTTTTACTAATACATTGTTTTTAAGTACATAATTTATGCATTATTAATTAAAGGAAACCTGAGAAATATCGATAGTAGACACTTGACACTATATTTAAAATTGTATACAGCAGAAGATTCTATGCAAAAAAAAAAGAATTGATTACACCAACCATGCTTTCATGTTGTTATCTTGAAATAAAGGATGCATAAATTTTTTAAGAATTAAAAGGAAATTTAATAAAAAAAACTAAAATATTTACAATGAATAATGCTCGAATAATAATCGAAGAACACTACAATACTTTCTATAACTTAATAAAAATTACAATGAAATAACTAGCCAAAAAAATGTCTTCAAAGCCGCGTCAAAGCTACAAGTACAAGTGGAATGACTACAAAAATTGGAAAATTTTCGAGCCTGTCAAGTCAGAAAGCAATGTTGAAACGTTTTTATTATTTTTTTAAAGAGGGAAATAAAGAAAAAAACAGTTGTAATGATTTTAAATAATATCAAGAATTCTGGCTTGGCTCGGGGGGGGGGGGCTGTAGCCCGATAGCCCCCCCTGGATTCGCCACTGTATATATATGTATAAAAAATGATGCAAATACTGAAAAAAGATAAGATCAATAAATAATTTCAAAAGCAGCGATATTTTAGAAGTTGCTACCATATAAAAATGATAAAAAGAAATTAATTAAGAGCAATAAATTCTGTTACGTTTTCTGAGTAACCGTAATCACGCGAGCACCGAGAGAGATTACTCGCCGAAATGTGAAATCCGAAGAGACAGAAAAAAAAAGCCTTTTCCCCCCAATGCTCAAGGTCGTTTTGGAACTGACGTAATTTCAGACGTAAGGCGGGAAAAAAAGATTTATGAAATTAAATAACATACGTTCTGAAAATAGATTTTTATTGCAGAGAATATCGGTTTTTGTTATTATTTAAAGCAAAATTCTGTTCAAATATGTCAATTGCTTTTAAAATACATTAGGATAATTGCAGGACTATTTCACTCGGCGGAAGAATACCATCCATAGCTTCCACTGTATAACATTCTTGAGTTGTCTTGGACTATAGCAGTTCTGTGAACAGTAGACCTCCCCCTCCCCCAAATAAAAAAAATCTAAGATTTTTCTCTTCATCGCATTTTTTTAAAGCTTAGCAAATGTTATACATTGTGAAGACAGCATCGTTTGTAGGGACACCGGACCTCATAATGTGACTCTCGAGGAGATACGCTGGTGGACAAAAGTTGAGCACAATTGTTAAGGGGCGACAAATTCGGAGTTAATATGGATAAAATGGTTCGCAATCTGCTGAATTGGTAAAACCATCTCTGTACTTACGTATTAATGCCACTGCAGCTACAGATTTGGCGGTTTTGAAGTGCCGCCAATGTACACCTAAAATTTTTGCCAGATTTAGCGGTTTTTAAGTATTTGGGGGGTTTCACAGATTTGGCGGTTTTGAAGTGCCGCCAAGGTTGCTGTGTGCGAACAAGATTGCTCTTTATTGGCGCAACTTCAACTGCGGTGGCGTTAATACGCAAGTACCAACATCTCTAACTCTTTTACTTCGCTTATCTTTAGGCGGTATATCGAAATATATTGAAGAAGATGGCACCAAAAAATCACAGAGAAAAATTCAAGCCTTTAAATTAGTTATTTAAAATAAATCGAGAAAATTTCACTATTAAATAGGCATCAAATTGAAATGTGTTTTCCAACTCACTTCGTTAGAACTAAGAAGATGGAACTCAAAATAACTTGGAGATAAATATTAGAATTTTGCTAAATATATATATGCGAAAAGCTGTCATTGCTATGGGGATCAGACGATTTATAAGACAGGCGAAATTATCTTGGCGAGATTGCATTTCATGGAGAGAAGCGTCTGATAATTCCATTTAGGCTTAACAATGACAAGCGAATTTTTGAAGTTCTTTAAATTGGTTACTGCGCTATATAAGGTATAAAAGAAATGGCTTAGATGGTGAAAGAGATTAAATATAAATTTAGAACTAAAAGATAGCCAAAGATTATAAAAATAGATAAAATTTATTTAGCGAAATGCGGATAACGACACATAGAGATAAGCGAACTGCGTTTATTTACAACTCTGGTGTCATAACCTTAATGTTCGATTGCCACTCACTCTTTTATTACCAATAATACTTTTATTACAAATTAATATAATAATTATACATAATTAAAATTATTTTATTACCGAATTAAAATAAGAAGAAACAAAACATATCGTTTTCTGTTGCTTCGAGAAATATTTCTGCGAAATTTGAAGGAAATCCAACAACGCATTTGGTGTAATCGCGTAACAAACAAATTTACAGACAGACAAAGTGCCAAAGGCTGGAATTAAAACGTAAACCTCGCTTCGCTCGGTCAATTCATTATTATTATATTCCTCCAAATCTTCCAATTATTTCCTTATTTTATTTTTATTTATCTATATATTTAAAATAATTTGATGAAAAACCCTTCACTATTCACGATTTCGACAATTTTTTTTTTTTTTTTTTTTTTCATTTGAGAGGTTATGACGTCTAGATATGTCATCATGGGTCGACTGCCCCTCACCAACACCCATTTTCGAACGAAATCGAAAAAACACTTCTCCTCTGTACATTGTCTATGGGGAAAAACATTGTAGAAATCCCCCAGCCCCAACCACCCGACGGATTTCGACAATTTTTTTTTCTTTTGATTGAAAGGTTATGATGTCTAGATATGTCATCAAGGATCTCCTGCCTCCAACCCCCATTTTCGAACGAAATCGAAAAAAAACATTTCTCCACCATACATTTTTTACATTTTTTTTTTATTTCGTTCGAAAATGGGGGTTGGAGGCATATTTAAATACTACACTGGCATACAAAAGTTAAGGAACATTTCGTAAAATGCGAGAAATTTGCAATTAATACATAAACTATATTTCGAAATCAGTTCTGAAGAATCGTGTGACATTCAATAGAGTATCATATACATATTACAGTGAAGATTCGGTCACGAGGGCAATTAGGGGGACTACCAGAAAGGGATGAAGGCGAAAATGGAGTTTAACCCATCCTGTTTCACAGAAAGCTGATAACGAGATGCAACTTTTATCAATGGTTATGGTTTGGTGTGCATAATATTTACATGCATTTAAAAGCATAGCACAAATATTCGGCAAGATATAAATGTTTCTTTAAAAAATCCCAAATTTTTCCGCATGTGTTTTGCTTGTAACATGCAGAATTTTCATTCAAATTATTCGAAATTTGCAGAACACTCGACAATATGTTACAGAATTATTGTATTAAAATCTCACGTAAATACGTTGAATATTAGAGGAAATATGAGTGTTTGTACTAAATAATTTTTTACTGCGCATGTGCGAGACGCAGTGGAATTTTTCTTTCATAACTTCAAAGCCAGATATATACAGCAACTTTTTAAAAAAAATTCCAGTTGAATCCCATTAAAATTCAGAAATCTGTCGGCATTTCAGTGAGGTGAATTTCAATTTATCTTTAAGAGAAGCTAACTGATGAGGGTTCTTGTACAAACTGATATTTTTAAAATTTGAATCTTCGAACAGTAGCAATGAATTTTAGTAAAATTGAATATCCTGAATACTTATCAATTAAATATATTATTTAAATTGCATTTTCTCGTATACCATTCGAATTGGAGACAAATCTAAAATTAGGGTTTCAAGGCTACATACGAAATTTCATTTATATAAGTCATTTATTTTAGAAGATATTGTCTTCAGAAGTATGCGATTATATAGACCGACAGACAGTCAACCCTTTGACGGATTTGACCCGAACTTTTGTAAGGACCTACATTCCCGATAATAAAACGGTGTACCAAATTTTATATATCTGGCTATTCAAGTTTTTGAGTTATAGTGTTCACATGAACGCGGACAGACAGACTTCCAGTAGACGGATTTTGTCAAAATTTGATAGAGACCTACAAATTATGTGTAAAGATCACATATCAAATTTCAACCCCATAGCTCTAATAGTTTTCGAGTTATCATGTTTACAGATAGACACACCGACATAAGCCCAAAGTTGTGTTTTTCAAGCTCGAATTTTTTGACGATTAGAATACTTTCTCTTTGTATACTTCGTATACGAGAAAGTAAAAAGTCAGTGCCGAAACACTTAGCAGCGAAAAGTGAATACACATCCGAAAGTTACGATTTTATTTGAATTTAAGAGAACAAACAATCTAATTAATTAGTCCAACAGAACTAAACCAGCGGGAGTGTTCTCCCCTAAACTTTCTCGTATACTTCCCCAAAAAGGTGCCGTTTTCCCTTCCCCCGCGTGGTTAAAAAAATTCGAACCTACTGTTAACCAGAATCCAATGACTATCAGAAGGTTTTTCATTATAGTGATTGAAAAATATCTAGGTAAAGAATCAAATTCAAAGAGATGCGCACCGATTTTCCGCTCTTGCCGTCTCAAGGACAAACTGACGTAATTCACTCCATAGCCTTGTAGCGTGCGCTGTTCCGTATGCACTGGAGATAACGTTCTTTCAAAAAGTATATACAGACACAGACGATCAGCACTTGACGGTTCTGGCCCAAATTTGGATACATTCATGACGATAAAACAGTAACATAACTTTTTATCCCATGCCTATTCAAGCTTTTGTTATAGTGTCCGCATGACCCGGACAGACAGACAGACAGACTTCCCTTTGACGGATTTTGTCCAAAATGTGGTAATGAAACTACAAATTATATGTATAAAGTCTTATACCAAATTTCATCCCCGTAGCTCTAATAGCTTTCGAGTTATCGTGTTCACAGACAGACATGATTCCCAAATTGTGTTTTTCGGACTCCGGGAGGTCTAAAACGTGGAGATTCGTAAAAATCTGGAGTTCGAATTTTTTGACGATTACAATACTTTCTCTTTGTATACGAGAAAGTAGAAAGAGGGTTGTGGCAATGTGCTTTAGTGTGCTGTTAATAGGAAATTAGCGCACACGATGAAAAAGTTCTGTTTCTTTCACTGCCGAGATATTCGGTTCGCGTTGAAGTCACTTTTAAACCTTCGATAAGCCAAACAAATCTGACGGAAAAAGTAAACGTGGAACAAAACAGGCAAGTTATTTTTTGAGAAATTTCTGAAAATCTATACTTATAAAAGGCTGTGTGTGCGTGTGTGATGTCCAGACGAATCTATCTTACTTCAGGGGTGAAAACAGCAAAGATACAAAAAACAGGAAAATTCACGAGAGTAAGAGTAGCTACATTTTTACGTGAGTAGAGACATGCATTAAGGAAGAGATAAGTAAACACTTATTAATGAATAATTTATTCATCACCAAAAAATAAATTATGAAAAAAATATGGTCTTTCTTACCGCTATGTATGAATTTCTTTAATTACAAATACTTATTTTTAACATTATAAAATCAATGTTTTTCACTCACTTTCTTAAAATAGATACAATTAATAAATAATGTTTTATAATATCAATAATTTTTATAAAATACATATAATAAACCTAAAATATATAAATCAAATTGTGGATTATAAAAGAAAAAGGCACAAAAAAAGTCCTGCATAAATATCAGTTTTATGAATAATTACAAATTAACTATGCCTTAACCTCTAATCTGCCATGAATGAGTTAATTCAAACAGTTCTTTTTATACAAGCTTATTTTTTCGTGTCATGTTTTCAAACATAGATTTAATAGTTTGGAAGCGACCACTGTTTTGTGTTAGTGCATTTAATTTTTTTAAATTTTGGCTGCAATTCATTATTTAGTTCATCTAAAACTCTTTTTTTCACCCTTCTCTGAGCTATTTTTAGCCATTCCCATCTCCGTTAATTTTTAACACCTTTCTCCAAATGTTTAATATTCTCGGCGCTTTCACGGTTGACAGTTCTTATCGTAGACATAATTAAAAATATTGATGACACAAATCACAATTTTATAACTCTCTCGCGTAGACAGACATAAAGCAGTCCATTCATCTGTTGTTCATTCCATTCCATTTGTCCCAACACTGGTTTTCCCCCCACACATTCAAGTCGAAAAATCATGCGTGTCATTTAACTGTAGCTCAAAAGTGCGACACACTCACCGCGGAACTTGATGTTTCAAAGCGCGCTTGCGGTAAGGGGAGAGCGATCTTCTCTCCCCTTCTCTACAGCTGCTCTTCGATCTCCTCTTCCTTCCCCCACTCCGAGGATTTCAGATATGCTAATCGCTACCCTCTAAGCAGGGTCCCGATCCAGTCAAGCCTTTGATGTACCGACTACCCACGCGAAGGGTCTAAAAAAAATTAGCGCACGAACTGTCGGATTTCCGCTTGTTTGGAAATCTGACTTCTACTAGCCCCTTATTCTAATTTTCATAGGTTTTCGACCTTGACGATTGTTTTTTCTTTCCCGTGTTCCAAAATTTCCATTTTGGATTCGAGATGAATGGCCCGCTTTAGCGCATTCGAACTTCGCGTTGCGGTATGCTATGCTATGCCGAACACTGGGAAACAAAATGGCGTTATGAATATTATGTAGAAAAAATATCGTCTAAAACCTGAAAGGAAAACACGTGTGGAGAAATTTCTTAGAAATAACAAAATAACCATCTAATCCAAGGCCAATAGCTTGAAACCTTGCCTCCAATCCACATGATCAATCACAATGAGACACAAGCCCTGTGTTGGAACGTCATTTTCTTCAAGTTCACTCACTTTCCAACAGGGAGGGCCGGGGGAATTTGGTTTCTCATCCTCGGAAGTGAATAATAATAAAAAAAGCGGAAAATCGCGGATCCGCGGAGGATTTTCACCCCTGGTACTTACAGCCATGGAATTTGGCACAGGTAGTCGTAATGGTGACTGAATGCACCTCGAAGCCGAAATTTTAAAATTTAATCTAGAAAATTTTTTATTTAATGTTTTGTGTTGTTGTGGGTGATTTTTCGCACTAATTTCTCAATAGCATGATTTCGGACAACTGTAGGATAAAAATAGATACACCATCGGAAAGAACACGCGATTTCCGTTCTAATGAGGTTAGTTTTGAGCTTCTAACGCAATTTACTGAATTTTGAGAAATTTTTTAAAAAATAGTCAGTTTTGGCATCTAAATGTTAGTTTTGTTTTTAAATTTGTTGCATCCGACTTTCTAATAACACTATTATTTTCAATTCTTTTCAGCTTATAACTAGAACGGTTCTGTCGGATTTAAAACAAGACAGGTTAAAATATCTTTTCCCATTTTTTTTAAATTAATTTTTTTCTGGGCCGTTGAGAGTTATTTTTCTCGATCGAGTTCCTCGCGCGGCACTTCTTCGGAACGTTACTGGCAATCTTGATTGGCGGACGCACACGACACGTCATGACCTTCAACTGAATAACTTTGATCATTATTTTCGGCAGTATCTTAATGTATTTATTCATCTCGCATACTTTCCTCTCAAAATAATAATTTTCATGTTGCAATTTTTTAATATTGCTTATCGCGAAAAAAATAAGCGGGAAAATCAATAATATGTATCTTTTGTTTTGATTTTGTTTTCAAAACTTTTTCGTGTCATTGTGGGCGATTTTTTTGTCCCCTTTTCATTTTGTTGAAGTCCTGATTCCACGGGCAACGCCGTGCGCGTACTGCTAGTATTTTCTATATCATTGAGCTTCATTATTTCACATGCCTTTCGATAAGATATTAATCAGGATATTTTACATCACCATTCCTTCATTTACTTAACTGAAGAGTCTACATATCAAACCACGAAGTCAAAATTATGTTCTTTGGAATTAGTAATTATTTAAAAGCTAAGGGTTTAGTTCATTTAGCGTTCCGTTTCAGAAACAAAAAATGGGCTATTTTGCCCCGTGCAGTTTTCGAGGAAGGACCTCGTCAGCTTGAACAAATGATGAGGATGACACCTGAGCTGGTACACCCTGCCCAAAATTTTCACATCGCACGGGAGGGAGAACGTTTGACTCCCGACAGACTGAAGGTGAACTAGGTTGTACTAACAAGGGGAGGGCACGACTTGGGATATTCAATTCGGGATGAGACTTGGTATATTAATAGTATACATTTAGGGTGTTCATCCATTCAAATGTTAAAGCGCAATGGCCAGACAATTCGGAGAAAATAGCCCTCAAACTTTCGATATAGCTTATATAACAGTAAGTTGTCAGCGTTGTTGAAGCGCGAATAGCATGGTCAGTATAGTGCTCGCATGCAAACGTTTTGCCCAGGATTCGATCCGCGTCCACTTTTTTCAAAATATTTTTTGAAATTAATATTTAATTAAATTAAAATTTGTAAACATCTTTTATTAAAACATTAATCATTTTTAAACATTAAATAATTTTTTATTCATATGACATATGAATTATAATCACAATTTAGTTTTTAAACATTTAAATAATCATTAAAATAAATTTAATGGTGATATCACTATTTGTCATTAAATTTTTGAAAGATTCAATTGAAGTAATTACAAAATTTCCGTTCTAGCTTTAGGGAACTGGTTTTGGTCGGAAAAGAATGTATTCATAATTATTTAACTGTTTAAAAAGGGTGTAACTGTAATCCAAGTACAATCATATAAATAAACAGTTATTTTTGTGTCAAATGATTAATTTTTTAAATTTAAATATTTAAAAGTTAATTCAATTTGAAATTATTAATTTCAAAAATTGTGTACAAAAAAAGAATAATAATAATTTATAAACATAAATTCAATGGTGATAAAGAATAACTATTAATAGTTGCTCTCGTTAGTTAATAATAATAGTTGCTCTTCATCATGAAAAAATTTAATGATGATTTTTTCATGTAAATTTTTGAAATTCTTCTACATTTATTATTTTTTATTTACATACAGGAACCAGATTAATAATTCTCATAAGAAATATTTTGACATATTGCACAATTAATAAATGGTATACGTTTCTTTTAAAGATCTGTTGGGAAATATACTTCAAATTTTGGACCTCTTTTTCTGTATTCAAAAGACTAATGCTGCTCTTTCTTTCTTGACTAAATCCGTTTCCGTGAAGCTAGAACGGAAATTCTGCAATTACTTTAAAGGAATCATTCAAAAATTTTAATGCAACATAATGATAATAATTATTATACTTATTGTGTCTGACACCATTAAATTTCTTTTTATGATTATTTAACTGTTCAAAAATTAAATTATGACTATAATTCATGTATCATATGGATAAAAAATTATTTAATGTTAAAAAATAATTAATATTTTTTTTTAAAAATTTTCATAATATTTTAATTCAATTAAATATTAATTTCAAAAAATATTCTGAAAAAAAGTGGACGCGGAATCGAACCCTGGGCAAAATGTTTGCATGCGAGTACTATACAGACCATGCCATTCGCGCTTCAACAACGGTGACAACTTACTGTTATATAAGCTGTATCGAAAGTTTGCTCCGAATTGGCTGGCCATTGCGCTTTAAGATTTTAATGGATGAACACACTAAAGGTATACTATTAATATACCAAGTCTCATCCCGAATTCAATTTCCCAAGTCGTGCCCTCCCCTTGTAAGTTTCCATCGACTATAACGTAAATCTATACGAGGCCATAGAGGCTACTCATTTTCAGAAAGAAATCACGTGGATACAAGGACATAAGAGTTGAAAATGCAAATTTAGATGGAAAAAATATTAATTATATCAATGGTGTAACATAATAAATGAACAACATTTTCACGATTTATAGAAACCGATAAATTACTCAAAACCTCCAAAGTTTTGTTGAAATAACTTTCCAAGATGTCGAAGTTCAGTTATATACTTAACATGGAACTCTGGGGAGCAAATCGCTTTCAAATTCTAATAAGATGCTGAATCAGAACCAGAAATAACATCGAAATTAGCAATAACAGATTTTTTAAAAGGTGACCATTTGCAGTGAATTCGTAATCATTACGATCGAGATTCGAAATCGTTAAAATTGCTGATAAAATTTCATTAAAGTAGTCGAGATTCGAAATCGTTAAAATTGCTGATAAAATTTCATTATAGTATTGGCAAGAATATCTTTTAACTTGAAATAAGAAGTTTATTTAACATTAGTGCAAAATTGGCTCCAAATTTCAATTGAAATGCTATAGATTCGAAGTAGTTAAAGTAAGATATAGAAAGTCTCACCAGTTTATAGATTATATGCAGCTACAACTCTCAGAAATCTTAATGACTTGAGGTTCTTCCGAAATGAAATTTATTCAATTGCTCAACATTACAGTAAATTTGGAAAATTTCCCGTTTTTGATGGGATGAAGAACTATTTCAGCTAAACAAAAGACAGCTCATGATTTTTCCCAAAAGAGAAAACTAAGAATGTGATACGATTTCAAAGAAACCATTAAATGCTACCCGAACAGCTTTTCTTCCAATCTCATCGCGGTCAGAAGCACTGTCACCATCCTATTTCTAAATTTGACACTTATCGAAAGATCACATAAAGCTAAAGACAGCATATATTAGTTATAACAATCGGGCACCAACCATCGATTTGTGGTGTGAGGTCTTCTCTCGCCCTGAAGTTCCAACAGGAAAAGACCCCACACAAACCCTTTTTAGGACTAGAAGGGAAAGAGCCGCGATGTTTATCTAGGGTCATAAAACTACAATCGACATTGCGCAACCGCCAGGCAAAAGACCCCACATAGAGTTGGCCACCTCAGAGACCGTCAAAAGAACTCTTAAAAGTTCCGACTCTCGGCCAATGGTCAAAGGAGGAAGAAAGCGAGGCTAGTGGTTGGAAGTTGCGGTCAACAACCTGACAAATCCCTGAGACTTAAATTTTCGGCCACGCCTCATAGGGCTCGGCGAAGGAGTTTATAGTTTGGAGTTTTCGAGAGAAAGAGAGATCGATGGAGAATTGATTTGGAGATTGATTCGATTCTCGAGATCGGAGAAGAATGAGAAGTCAGACCTCGGCGCGAGATTCTACGGGCGTTCTTAGACCCCGTGGAATTGAAGCCAACCCTTGGCTAGAGGGCTCCTTTGGAGAGCTGCAACGCATTAGAGCATTCCTTTAGGGGATCGCTAGAAACATAGTGAGGGTCGAATACCTCACTGGAAATTACCGACTTCGTAGCTCATATAACCCCTGGTGGTTACGTTGATTAATTGAGCGTCGATTACCTCAATTTCCTCTTCCGGCCTTCGGACTTACAACTCACCCTGAGTTAGAAAGATTTACTGAACTTGGTCAATTGCTGAATTGATCGTTTATCAAATTGTCACGAGAACTCACCACCGATAACTGCGAGTAATTCCAGTTATGAGCATTTTATGACTCTCACGATATCATAAGGAGTTATGCTGATTATCGGAATGTATTTCTTTATGTGTAAATTCTTGTATGAACGACATTAATCAAGAAACATAATTAAATATTAATGTGCAGTATTGCTTTGTCTTGTTGATCATCTGATCGGACCCAGTATCATTGGGCTAAGACCTTACAGTGGATTTCAGGTTCATCACTAAAAACTGGACCCTGGTGGATGTGTGCAGTTTGCAACGCAAAACTGAGCCAGTTTCAATCCCCTGCACAACAAACTACTTGGAATGCAATAATGAATGTTGGACATTTTTTTCCCTGTGATGTTCTGCGAAAACAGCTGCATCTCAAAACGCGAACTGTGGAGACAGTTCATCACTCATAGATGCGTCCAAACGATCTTTAATAAATATTTTGTAATGGCTCTCGCGACTCCTTTTAAGGAACGTTTCTGATGGATGTTCAAACATTCAAAAATCAATTCTTGTTAGTTAAATGCTGATAATGCTTTCATTTAAATTCAATTTTGTTGTTGCTAGACTTTCAACCGAAAGAAGAATATCAACGCGTCACTCTGAATACCCTTCATAAAGCCACAGCAAAGCGAAAGTTCATAATATTGAAGAGACCCAAGATTTCGAAGATATTGAAAAGGAAAAAAATGTGAGCTTTATCATTTGCGAATCCCCTCTTTGGGCTCTAAAAACACTTCCGCGACCCCAAGAGCAGCGTAGGAGGGGAGATAAAATAGAGTAAGAAAACATTAGTGGATGATAACGAAAGAGAAATGTGTGAAAAAAGCTTGGAAAAATTTCAGATCAAGATGGCTTTCTTCATTATGATTCGTAATAATGATGAAGAATCCGAGAGAAGTTCACTACCAATGTTTTTAACGACCGAACCTGGAATCGAGAGCTATAGTTTAAGATGCACGAATTAAACCAGCGGGAGTGTTCTCCCCTAAACTTTTTCGTATACTTCCCCAACCAGCGGGAGTGTTCTCCCCTAAACTTTTTCGTATACTTCCCCAAAAAGGTGCCGTTTCTGCTTCCCCCGCGTGGCTAAAAAAATTCGAACCTAAAGTTATCCAGAATCCAATGACTATCAGAAGGTTTTTCATTATAGTGATTGAAAAATATCTAGGTAAAGAATTCAAAGAGATGCGTACCGATTAAAACGCATCTATCGCACACTGCTAGGTTTCACTCTTTCCGTCTCAAGGACAAACTGACGTAATTCGCGCCTTTCGCGTGCACAGAAGATTGCTTCCAATACGCATGCGCGTGGAGATAACGGATTGGTTTCAATAGTAAATTATACAGACCGACAGACAGTCAAACCTTTGACGGATTTGGCCCAAAATTTTATACGGACCTACATCCATGACGATAAAACCGTGTACCAATTTTTATCCATCTAGCTATTCGTTTTTGAGTTATAGTGTTCGCATGACCGCGGACATACAGACAGGCAGACTTCCCATAGACGGATTTTGTCCAAAATTTGATAGAAACCTACAAATCTTAATATAAATAAAAGCCATTGTGGGTATGTGTGTATGTATGTGGCTATATTCCACATCTCCTCCTAAACCAATGGACGGTTTTCAACCAAATTTTGTACACTTATTATTTAAGACAAGGGGAAGACACTTATGAACTTTTCTAAGTCCAAAAGTTAATTAAACAGGCAGTTAATTAGAAATTAACCGAAACCGTTTTTCCGCCGTAACTTCGGAGCAAATTGTCGGACAAAAAATATTTTTATACCATCTTAAAGTTCAAATTTTTACCTTTTCAATGATACCAATTTTATTTCTGTGACATTTTCCCTTCGATTGTTATTAATTTTTAAAAGTTCCATAATTTTCAAATACGTGCAGACGATTTTGAAATAACAAAGATTTATAGCTACTCCGTTGCTAGGCAACGGTTAGACTTTGAACTAATTCACCTTTATTTCTGAAAATTTTGCTTATTTTTATTAATATCCATATAATATAATTGATGCGAAAGTGTGCCTGTCTTTTTGCTACGCATTTACGGCAAAACTACCAAACCGATTTGGATGAAAATTGGCAGAGTTGTAGCTTGAAACCCAGGATTGGACATATGGTAGGTGACATGTTAAATTCATTATTTTTGATTACAGATAACAATTAAATAATTATCAAGCGATTTGAGATGAAGATTACTACTTTATTTTTCAATCAACTGTCACGTGATCCTTAAGGAATGCGTAAACAAAATGAAATGTCACGTGATCTTTCAGAAAAGTGCAAGCATTTGAAATGACTTATTTTTAAAGTCAAGCATCACGTGACCTTGCTGAGAAAAGAAATAAATAATTAATTTGTGGAATAATAACTGAAAAATAGACGCCAGGACAGAAAACCAATGATAGATATGATATAGTTTCAAGAGTTTTTGGATTAAAATTTAAAAAGTAAAGTTAATTATAACTAAAGGAAAATATCGTTCAATGTTTACTTAAAATAAGAGCCTAATTTAGTGGAAAGCTTGCCAAAATAATTCTTTATCCCTCTTTTTATCGACATCCAAGATTTGTTTGGCTGTTAAATTTGTAACCAAACGATTTGGATAATCACTGGCGGTTAAATTCTAAACCAAACGATTTAGCTAATTACAATAGTTCCATTTCGAATTTTAATGCTTTAAGAGCTTTTTTCAACCGTTTTAAAAAGAAAGGATTGCATAAACCCAATCAACACGGAATTCAAGATTTTGTTTACTAAAGAAAGAACTGATTCGAACTTGGCGCTTGATACAGTTGCCAAATAGATTTGGCGATTGCTAGAGATTCAAACAGTGTATTAAATTGAGACTTTTTAAAAATTGTTCACAGTACAGAGGAACTGATAAGCAAGGTTTATCCTTCCCTATAAGCTGATAAGAGGAATAGATTGTTTGTTGATTGGGTAATTTTGGCACTGACTAATGAAAGTTTAGGTCAGATAAATAAAAAAAAAATGCTTCACAAATGGAGGGATGTATTACAGAATATCTATCTGTAGATACGGTAATGGGCAATAACAAGTAAAATCATATCCTGTAGAGTTCTTCAACCCCATAGAATTGTCAGGGATACCTTCCGACAAGCTGAGATTAAAATTCGGTGTGGCAGAACTATTCATACGTAACCTCGATGTACCGAGACTGCGCAATGGCACACGGTTTCAAATTACACACTTAGGATCAAAAGTCGTACTAGCTACTGATATAACTGGCATAGCGAGAGGTGAGAGTGCTAAATTTTACGCATTCCGATAATACCGAAGGATTTACCATCCCAGTTCAAAAGGTAACAATTCCCTT
Organism: Araneus ventricosus; assembly: GCA_013235015.1. Classification (NCBI taxonomy): domain Eukaryota; kingdom Metazoa; phylum Arthropoda; class Arachnida; order Araneae; family Araneidae; genus Araneus; species Araneus ventricosus. The sequence goes on along the minus strand of BGPR01035654.1, from coordinate 445 downwards.
TAAAATTAGCATTTGCCAGGCTCAGAGTCAGACACTCAGAGGGGCAGGCGTACATTTGGAAAAATCATATTTTTTCCGTTGGTAACTATGTGTGGCATGTTCCCGTGTGTCCAGCCCACTAAACCTCTACATCGGTGCAAAAAACGTGAAACAAAAAACGTCGTATACAAAAGTGTGTTGTCATATATAAAGAATTTACCTAACTGTAACAGCAGACGCATGTACAGTACACTCCTGTTAGTCGTCCAATTATGTATTATCAACCATCAGAACTTTTAATTTCCCCTTTCTACAACATATAACGAAACATTTACATTCGTGAATTTTAAAAAAGTAACAATTCAAATTCTTCGCGCACGAAGTCGCGGGTAACAGCTAGTTATGTTTAAAGACCACATGCCAAATTTCATCCCCGTAGCTCTAATAGTTTTCGAGTTATCGTGTT
>BGPR01035653.1:0-15866 GCA_013235015.1 Araneus ventricosus | reverse complement strand
CTGTAAAATAATCTCATATCATAATTTTAACTTCTTTTAATTTTATTCCAAACTGACTTCTGAAAGCACGAAGTTTCTTTTCTTTTTTTTTTAGTTTTTCAACACACTGAAGTCGATTTTCATTATATTTGGTTATCGATTGACTAAAATGTTCCATTAATTTTACCCCTCGTTCCGTTGTGTCTGTTACTACTTTTAAGTTCTTGATCAAAGTTTTAATTTTTGTGAACCTGAAATCTTCCCAGGGCAAAGGATTGTGTTTCATTCAGGTTCCATCTTGGTTCAACAAATTAAAAATCAATCATGACTTTAATTCAAGCAATTGATGCGGTTTTGTGGTATGATTTAAAACAAGGAAAAAGAGGACAACAGTGGGAATTAATTTTTCATTAGCTTTGTATTTCTTTAAGGATGCTGCAATCTTCTTCTTTACAGAGTCTAACACTTGAACAAAATAAATAAAATGTCACTGTTTCTTCTGCCAAACAGCACAAAGGTCTACTAAAAATTAAATGGGCAACTCAGATCCAAAAATGCTCTAGGTACTAGAAATAAGACCCAATGAAAGCGTATATCTTCTCTGGGTAAAGTAAACATTCATATTGTATACATTCACCTGGCTTCGTAAAATGACCCAGACATTTGTCAATTAACTCCCAGAGGAGCTCAAAGTTTTCAAAAAACATATTTGATGCAGTTTTTGGACTTTACCATTGTCATATTTCAATTGTTTACTAAAAGCATATACCTTTGTAGAGTAAAATATTGTCGATAGTCACCTGGCTTTGTGAAATGTCCCAGGCTGTTGCCAACAAACTCACCGGTGGAGAGTTTCTCCCAATAGTATTAGGATAATTTCGGCTCATTCCCCGTAAATCACCTCGAAGAAGCAGATATTTCTCTTCTTTGAGGACCATTTTGAGGATGGAAACAATCTCTTATGTTGCAACTTTTTAAATTGCTCCTTGTAGTTTTTAAGTGTGATCCTTTTTTTCTTGAAACTGTTTAAACTCACTGTGATCCGGACTCATTGTTGCACCGAAAACTGACTTCCCTGAAGCACCTTCAAGCAGTTCAAAAACATGGTATCTACAAGCCAAAGACAGTAGCTTCCTTTTCAAATGATTCTCTAACTGGATACAGGCACCATTCTTCCATCCAATGTTTGAAGCTGTAGTAACAAAACAGAGCAGAAATATTTTCTCACAACCCCTACTCTTCAACTATCTCAAACACTTTGTTGATTGTGACTGTGCAATTCCATGTAGTATAGTTTTGAGTCACATCGGTTCAGAAGTTTTTGCTTTTTATTTATTTAGTTCCCATGCCGGTCCAGTCTACTCGAAAATATGTAAGGCCCTGAGCGGGCTGGCAGGGAATGAAAAATCCTGACACTAGAGAGAAGCGCACTCTCAGTCCAAGCGGGCGCGAGGAGCACACGTAGAAACAAACAATATTAGAGTAGATGGAAATAAATATTTACAGATTGAACCCAAACAGGTGTAGAACCCAATCACAGAGCAGTATAAAATACAGGAATATTACAAATGTTTTTTTTTAATTTTTTGCCTGCTCTTCTCTCAATTTCCCAGGATCAGAGGTGACACCCACCCCAGAGGTGACATAATTGAAGTGAAGTTACCAAACTAGCAGTAACAAGTGTTTTTGTTTTTACTATATGTTGAGTTGTTAATGAAGATTTGTTTTTCTATCGACGACCTTCATGCATAACACTCAACACCGACTAAGATTTAGATAATCGATATTAACTCCACTCTCTTTACCAATAGATGCCACTAAGACTGTTCGCTGATTTAGAGAAAGTTTTAATCAATCTGATATTTGAGTTATTTTGGGCCTCTTAAAAGGTTTTGTAGGCAATTCTAATGTTACACATTTTGGATGAGATTTAGAAGTTGATTATAAACTGAAGACAGTATCATCCATCTACTCTAATTGTACATTACAATCATTTGTGAGGTTTTTCCAATAACTAGAACTGGAACATAGGTACTCAAAATTACATAAGTAGAAGATGAAGCTTGACTTTCAAATTTTCGTTTTCTTTTGGGAGCAAATGTTTCCCATTCAATCTTATCAGTTGATTTCTTTTTGTTTGGCTTCAATAGATGACGCTTTACTTATATTACTCACCGTTTTATCCTTTTCTCCATTCCTGTTTTTTGACACTGGTTGAACTAGGCGGGATTCTTGAAATGGCGTTTGTTAAAAAGCGAGGTAAGGCAGAAAATCTTACTTCTCTTTATCCGAATTTTTTTATTTTTTATGGACAGTACTTTTAGGGTGAATTAAGAGTTATATTTTGACTGATGACAAACTCTTAAACAGAAGAAAGTCCTATTTTGAATCTCTGCTTCTTGCTTAACCCCTGCAGAAGTACAAGAAGCGGAACTCCTCTATTTTGTCTTTTCGCTCTGTGTTCATTCAATTCTTCTTCTTCTTCATTTACAATGCTATGAATAAAGAGGCTGCTTTCTTTCATTTCCTTGCAACTTGTATCAAACTCCAGAACATGTTTTGTCTTTTATCATTACCTGGTACATTGTTAACCAAAACAATATGTACTCTTTAGTAAAAAATGATTCCCTTTCATTATGAAAATGTTGTTGCAAATATTAAAATTGTTTTATTGTTGAAGGTCAATACTTTGAAAATATTTCGTTTTCTGAACATTTTACCGATATTAAACTTTTTAATATATATTTTATTACACACTAAGCATTATGGAACTTGTAATTTATACCCAAAATATTAGTGAGCATGTTTATAGGACCATGTTTAAACCAGTTCTAACGCATTAGTAACCATATAAAATTTTTTAAAAAATTCTAAAATGTTACATTTTAAGAGGTTTTTTCAAATTTTATATTTTTACAGGCAAACCATACTGTTAACTTAGAAGGCTGAAACTTCATATACTCTCTATTAGGACCAAAAGGAATGGGGAAAACTCTGGAGAACAATGTTTTTAAAAAGTTTTTTAGACACCATATAGAGATTTCTCTTCTGAAGTTTTAAATGAATTCGAATGATGGATCATTTCTACAACTTTGGTACTTTTAATCGCTTTACTAGTGAAATATTTATTAAGTACGTTATAATGCCATTTTCAATAGAATTCGATGTAGCATTATCAGACCTTGTTATTCATATTTTTAAGAAGATTAAAGCATAATTTTTAATGAACCATCTCTTTTTGTAGTGTGAGGTGTCTTGAACAAAACCTATCAATTTGTCATCGTCACTTTAAACCTTTTAAATTGGTGTATACGATTTTCATCAGAATATTATTATTCCATTCATTTTGCTTCTATTTACTTCTTTTTGATTAATAATTTAAGTAAATTATTCTGTGGCTTCGACCTTATTAATCTTTTGCAGCTGCATTTGAAATCTGGTCATCGATATATGCATTCGAAATCGAAAATCACCTTAATATCGAGCATTAAAATATTTGTATCCTTTTCAACCCCTTCGGAACGGACACCCGCTGAAGGAAGCGTGCCCACAGGACGAGATCTGGCAAGCGCAGTCTGTGCCCACCGGTCGAAGCATTTTCTCCCGCTAAGCCTAACACGCATCGAATTTCGTCCAAAGTACGCGCTGCATAATAATGCATAAAAAGTGTCCTTTACATAGAAATGAAACCATTTTTAAATATGCGGTAAACGATATCATATTCTAAATCATAAAAAAGTTTAATTGAAATACTTTATTTTTAATAATAAAAAATTAAAATATAGTGTATTTCCCTATAATTGAAAGTACCTAAATAAACATTAGATTATTGATCCAAAATTCGAAAATATAGGAAAAATTAAATATTTACGTTCAATATTATAAAATACTTCAAGACAATTGTAATAATTAACTATTCAAAGCCTTCTGAAAAATCTCCTATTTTAGGACTCCATTGGCATGACGGAATTGGAATCGATATATTAGTACTATCCTCTTCTAATTCAGAATTTGAAGATTCATAACTATCTAAAGAACTCTAATAATTTATCACTATCGTCGGAAAAATTCCATAGATTTGTCATTTTAAAATTTACATATTTCCTCCTCGGAAATTTAACACATCCTTTTAACAATAACTGCAAAAATAAAACAGGGAGGCATAAAAACCCTTGACAGAATATCTCCCATAAAATCCCAAACAAAGCGAGAGGAGAAACTATAAACAATCACTCCAAAATGAGTTAAAGGGCTTTTTAACACATGCTTCTATTTACACTCGCCAGCACGTGTTTCTGTCCATCTCAAAAATCAAATAATTCTAATAGAATGATTCACGGACACGTGGCCGACTACAATTTGACCTCGGAGAGAGAAATACTAATGTACGAGACCAATCTTTTGAAAGAAACATGGAATAGTAACGCCATCTGATAGAAAACATTTTGTTCCAAAAGCCAAACGCAAATGTGCGGCTCTCGGCCCACAGCAGCAATTTCGCAGTAACGCAAGGATGCGGATCTCGGCCCTGAGACGAGTCAAGCTGAAACGCACATATGAGGCGCTCGTGCCGAAGGGGTTAAGAACTACAGAAGAGGTCACGGTCAGAGTAGCTGATTATCAACATGACAACGCATGAAAATTGTTAAAATACGAGTTAGGAGCTGTATGAAGATATGAATTTGAATGTTGACTTAAATAATTATTAATTTACAAATTACAGTTAAACAAACATGTGAAAGATGATGTGTGTGTCCACTTGTGAAAGTAAAATAATTTCAATTCCTCGTTTTAGTTGCTTAAAAGAATAACGAAACGCTTTTCAAAAATTGAAAAAACTTTACAGAAATAATAATTATACATTTATTATCTTAAAGTGTTACTTGTAAGAAGGAAGAAATATTTCATTATATTCATTCACATATTTTTTTTTCTTGCACGTATCTTTGATGTATATAAATATACGTAATATTTATTACAAAGATACTATATATTATTTCTATTATTTTCAGCAAGATTCGGAAAAACAAAAGTTCTTCTCATTAAGGGTTGTTGTTTCCAAATAACTACACAGATCTTTTGTAACAAGACATCGCAATCTGTCCCTTTCTTTTCTTGTTTTGTTGATAGAATTTTGTTCAGAATGGTAGAGAATCCTTTCAAATTTTACGAGAGACAGACAATAATTCTTTGTTTAACATCATTTTGGAAATATTAGAAAAATACGAAGACTGCAATTGCATTTCTCCCATAAATGAATCACAAAATAAAATATTATTTTTCAAAAGTGTATTTATATTTTAACAAAAGAAACAACTTAGAAGTGAAATTCATTTCAGGTTTATGAGACTTATCAGACAAGCGTTACAATTTTTGCAGCATTATAAAACAAATATTTAAAAATATATTATTTTTAAATGAAAGAATATACCAACCCAGATAGCAATTTTATTTTGCAGCAGACTTGCACTGCAAATCTGCAAGCTTACAGCAAATTTAACACGACAAGAGTGCAAGTGTGAAGCAAGTTTGCAACAAGTTAACGCAAGCTTCGAAGTCACCATGGGACGAACTTGCAGCATGCTTGCATTGCAAATTAAAAAACACACAGAAACAGAGTACGAACACAACCCAGGATAGAATTCGTGATCTACGGTTCCAAAGCAAACGCGCTAACCGTTCGGCCAATTAAACTCTGCGAGGAGGAGATAGATTGCGCTAATACTTCGTTCGATTCCATTCGTATACGATTTATTTTAAACTATTTTCTCGATTTCATTAATTTTTTGAGTTGAGAATATGATTTGAAGTCAAAGAGAGAGAGCGGTTTTCGCTAATAACTACGTTTTGCTAGTAGAATAAATTATAAAATTAGAGTTCAAAAGTAATTACTTTAAAATAGGACAAAATGTAAGTTATTAGTTTTCAACAAACATTGACTGTTTTTCAGGTTTAACTTTCTTTATAAACTTTAAAATTTCAACATTAAGAAAAAGGCGATATAGTTTTCTTTAAAGTGAGATTGATTTATTTAGTAAAAAGATGGAAAATGTTTTTAAATTTTTTTTATAAAAAGTTAGTTTTTTTACAAATTATCATTAATTTATTGAATTAATAAAAAGAAGGACGGTCTAGGTGATGCTATTGAAAATCGGATGTTTTTTTTAAAACAGAGACAAAGATAATTATCTCTTTGTGCTATCTTTGCATCAAGCTTGTTTTGCAAATTTACATTGCAAAGGAGGTGGCACTATTTGTTATGGTGAACTTCAGCAGGTTTGCAATGCAAAGAAGGTGGCGCTAGTTGTCACCGCGAATTTGCCACAAGTTCGCTTCAAGGTTGGCGCGTCAAATTTGCTATGACAAGGTAATATCAAGCCAAAATCAAACTTGCTGCAAACTTACGTGCTATCTGGGAAGTGTTATGCGTTTGTATCTATGCTGATGTGGCAATTGGATTTTCCGAATTAAAGAATTTTCAACGAAGCGTAATGGAATTTTTATTCAAATTTATTTTAAAGGTTTATATTATATACAATATTCTTGCATTCTATAACGTCCAATCACCATGATACACTCTATTTGTAATAAAAATATATATTGAAAAGGTTTCACCATTTAATCGATGTTGCAATCGAAATTATTAATAAAAAGTGTCATTTAAAGGACGCTTTGAAAAAAATCATCATAAACTCACAATAATTATTTTTGCAACATAAAATTTACATAATTGTATATTGAAATATTCGTTTCTGATATATGCTCAATTGATGGCAGCGCAAATCGAGTATTTGGTTGATAATGTAGCCTTTTTATTGCCAATTCAAACTGGAAAGTAGTCTTCTGTAATGTCAATTAGAAAAGTGTACATTAGCAAATATATTAGTACATACAAATACAAGAATACATTTCTTTAAATTTTACATTTTAGAATTTGATCTTTTTCCAGTTTCCATTACATCCTTAAACAGGTACGCTAGAATACTACCATAATTGAATACGTCATTATAATAAATTTGAAGTTTTATGAGGTGCTACAAATTAAAACATGAAAATAATTTATTTGAAGCCTAAAGCTGGTCTTGTGAACTATTCCAATCCACTAAGGACATTCAAAACAAACATTACGTCACTAATTATGTATTCTTCTAAAGGGAAACTTAGTTTAGTCAAAATTTTAGCAATATTCCAACTATTTATTATACAAACTATGCAAACGCATCAATTTCAACAAATTCCAGAATTTCCATGAAATTAAAAGTATATCTATAGGATATTAGTTATATATAACTGCATATTATTCCTCGTTGATTCCAATTTTTATGCATCGTGAGTTTTATGATCTTACATTTACTGACTTCACGAAATATTATTTGAGTTCCTCTCTATGTAGCTCTATCTATAATTAGATATCCTGCAAATTGTTTCGTCTAAGTATAGAATAAGACCCCATTTCCAGAACGTTGCAGTTCCTTTCACATGGATGCATTGTATTCCATTATTATCCATTCAGTAGAATATAACATGAAGTATATTCTACCGAAGTTAGTCAGCTGCGTTAGACTCAAGATGAAGTACCTCCACACACATTATATTCAGTGTAGTATTTTACCCCATTATGTAGACTGAAACATTAAGCTGTATGATGCTTCTATATCTCTAATGAGATGATGAAATAAATCATAGTAAGTATATTCTATGCTATGAAATGTCGCTTCAATCCTTCACTTCAAAATAATTATGATTTGTTAAACTACAACAGTATATTTTGGTGCATTTTTATATTGCTCATTGGTCTTCTTTTAAACTGAACTGCATATATTGAAGAATCATTCACGAAAGAAAGTCAAAATAATTTAATAAAAACAGTTTTTTAAAACACACTTTAATGTTTGCACTGAAAATATACTTTTCAAAAATTATTTTCTTATTCAAAGTCATAAATTTGTAATTCATCATCATAAATAATATGGAATCGTAAACCTGAGTATTATGAGATTAAAATGTAATTGAATTAATCGTTTTATTGATAATTTAATACGCTCTAAATATTTTAAAATATGTAATGTTTTTTCATTAAGTAGATACAAGAATACAGAATTTCAAAATTGTTGCATATTAGAAAGAGCGTCAAAAATCAATCACAAAAATTCCATCTTTACAAACATGAAATAAGTCAAGTTAAATAAAAGTGTATAAAAATGAGACATGAATTAACCACATTAACATTTTTTTAAAGTTGGTCCTAGAAAATCATGGATGTAATGAATATTGAAATTACTTTGCAAACAAATAATCGACTGTTTGGGCACCATTCGGAATTTGCAAGCTGGAACTCAGCTGTGTTCCGGAAACACTTCAGCAGTAGTTGCAATTAAGTGCGTGTTGTATATCTTCGATAAAATGCTGAATGTTATTCAGCATGCTTACATCACTGCGATAGATGCAATTCAGATTTCAGCGAAACCATTCATTAAAAATTAATAATAAGTTACAGAATCTTGATTGAATCAGTAAGAGTTATGAATAGTAAATGTAAATACAGAACCAAAGTTTCAGACATTGTTCACTCGCATCTACCATGAAAGCTGAAAGATCTATGAAAGGAATAAAATAAACGCAAATAAAGATGCTCTAATAATTGATTATGATTAGCTATGGATTTATAATAGAGGCTAGTACGAAATTCTAGCAGGATGCAGAATAATTTCGTTAGAATACTACGAAGATTTAAACTGCGTATATAAAGTAAACAGTGGTAAATATTATGCAACAAGTTAAACAAATTATTTTGTTTTATTAATTGTAGTATGTGAAACTTTATCTGTTGTTTACTACATCAGCTCATTCAGCAGCTGAGTTCTGCAACTAAAGAGTGCTTCAAAATTATTCTGGGGCTTATCGTCTCTTACTTGGAATTCTGAAATCTTAAGACAAACATATACAAAGAACAAAATATGAATGAGGAATTGAAAATTATTGCATCTAAATTCCTTTTTCTTATAGCACTCTTTTCATTGGTCATCTTCAAAATTTTAGGCAAACTTTTCTTAATCGATAAACTCTCGATATCTTAGGAGCGGTGAAAGAGATAATCTGGATTGTAATTACAAAAACTAAGAAAAATATATCCTTTACACGGTTTACTGTGAGTTATCGTAAACAAGTATTATTTAAAAAAACTAGGCAATTAGAAAAGAAATAAAGTGAATCGTTTCTTCATACGAATGGATCAAATACTATTTCATTTTCAGAAATATTCCCAAAGCAGTGTGGCCACTTTTTAAAAGAAGAGAATAACCCTTTATTTAAATAAAAAGGATATTCTCTGAACCTCATTGAGATCTATTATTTGCAGATATTAAGAATAAATGTCAGGCGTTTAATCCTTTACTTGAACAAATTTTCGAGGCGATAATGGCAAGTTCTAGGCTTCGAGATCTTCGAGACTCAGGTTAGAAACCAGATCTACCGAAAAAAACTTCGTGTTTGTAGGTTTGGTACATGAATAAAATATACTTCCTAAAATTTTGTATTCCCACTTGAATAACTGTTAACTTTGGAATTACGTATAATTGGTAATTATGAATTGAGTTCTGAGAACTTAGCAGTAGATTTAAGCAAATATAACAAAATGAAAGAATTTTAGATTTCTGTTTATAATGGAAAATTGTATTATCAAGGAAATTGATCAAACGTAACGTTTTTAAAAAGAGATTTTTAGATCACCCTTTGCGAAAATAATATTATTAACAAAAGCTTTTAATATTTGCTCAAGTACCTTATTACCGAATAAGAAAAAAAATCTCAAAATAATTTTTTTTCGAACCATTGGCTAAATAATACATTTTTCTATTTGGTAAGTCAATACAATATGTTTTTTTTCGCGCACTGTGACATTACAGATTTCGTGGAATTTTTTTTTTGTATTAGAATTTTTTTATCATCTGCTTATTTCTTTTAAACGAACTATCAATACCTATTTTTTGAGTATCCTTTTTATCTTTTTCTACAACTTTCTGTAATTCAAATGAAGTTGTTTGATGAAGTTTACTTTATCAAACTGCAAACATTCCTCTTAATAAAAAACGCTTCTGTAATGCCCTAGATTCATGTAAATAAATTCCAATCTCCATTTTACAATTTGCCCGTAAATTCCCTTCATTTTGAACATTATTAAATACTGAAAAGTGTAACAGTAATTATGAAAAAATAATCTAGAAAAACAGTAGCGCTATTAAGTTACAATAATATAAACTTACAAACTAGAATTAAGAATGATGAAATTACCTTTCATTAATATGTTCTTGTTCATGTTAAGTTTCATGTTTCAACTTTTAAATAATAATTGGTACTGTATTTTATAGTCTCTTTTTCTCTGTACTTATCTGACACTGTTTTGATTTATATCAGGTGGTTCTACACGCACTATATTTGGCACTACTCCAAAAGAGTAAGCGAAATTGGATTAAGTCTGTTGATCGATATATAATATACAGTAACAAATAACAAACACTGTATAACTTTTCAACTGTCTTCATACATTTGTAGTCCATCCTTATTTCTAGCATTTGTGAACGTAATATAAGTTTCTAAATGTAAATAATTAGTCCAGTTGCTCCTACAGTATTCATGTCAATATTAGTTAACCGTCATTTTCTTCATGTTTCGTTTTCAATAAAGTTATTGCTTTAGATATCTAAGAATTTACTGTTTCCTATGCAAACTTTCAACGAGTTTTTTTCTGTATAATTTTAGTTTGTATAAGCACACACAAGTTAGCAGAGAAACCGGCACGGCGTGTGTATATTCTAATTATTTAATTAACTCAAGGAAAACCTAGTAATTTTTAAAATTAAAAGAAGATGAATATCATACTTTGAGAAACATAATATAATGAATCTTGTTTAAATATTAAGCGACTTTGATCTACTTTTTTTGCATTCCTTTTGATCAACCTGTTTAACAACCTGAAATCAAAATTGAAATATTTTGCTCATACTGAAAATAAAAGAATATTTTTTTTCCAGAAAATACCAAAATGCATTTTATGGCAATACTGATGAAGCGAACCATTTTTGAAAAAACTTTTCATCAGAAAATATATTTTCCCAGCTGTGGTTCTAATAATTTTGAAAAAAAAAACCCCCGCATTTTTAGCTAATATTTTATTACCATCAATTCCTAAACTTTATTGTGATATTTTACGTAAATAATTTTCTTTGCCAATTTCTTCTTAAGTCTGTAGTGCGATTTAACAGAACTCTCAACTAACTAACATTCCAAATGCACAGAATTTTTAAACAAATAAACAGAGGACTCCTTAATGTTATACGGTGCATTAGAAAAATTAAATGTTGAAAGTTTTTGATAGGGAGTTCTACCTCTTTCCATTGAAGCTTATTTCAGTACCAGCATTTATCTGAAATATTTTCTTCAAGTTTCCAGCGTTGTTCCCCCTGATAGATATGATTGTTTAACCTACAAGTCTGATTTCATATTCTGGCAAGCAGAAAATCTTCAGACCTTCTCTTAACCACGATAAGTGCTTCTTATAGAAATAATGATAAATGTGCGTAGTTCATTACTCTTTTCACAGCAAGTAAATCTCTTACTAAAAGTAGGATGATGTCCAGACACCTTTTCTTTAATTCATTATATTTTTTTATATTTTTTATCGATAGAAGATGGATCTCTCTCTGATACTATGCGAAAACAATTACAAAGCTTTCAACGCACATCAATCAAAGAAAAGCCGGAAGTCGTTTCAATTCATTTTTGTTTGTGTTGACGATCATTACTATAAGTGATTTTTCTTGTGCCACAGACATTTTTTATATTTTTTACTATAATTTTGCAAATGTCTTTGGGTACTTCTATAATAGCTTTTAAATAATGATTTTATACTAAGCTTTGGGATTTTGACCCCGTTTCAAATTCTGAAAATTACGGTGAATGATATCAATGAATCATCCGCAATAATATGAATTTATTCAAAACCTTTTTATAATAGCATGTAAGCATACACATCAATTTTCAAAATATTTAGTGATAATTTAAAGAAAAAACAGTAATTAAAAACTATTTTTGCTTCCACTGCATCGTTTTATGAAGAAAGAAATTGCAAAGATTTTTGAGGATTAAAAAGGTATTGGTGGGTTAATATATGGGGCGTTCAGAGCACAAGAGGATCAAGTCAAATTAACAAGGTTCTGAAAAAAGCGGGTATAAATTTTTTACGGAATATTTCATTAATGGGAACAAGGTATATTATTTTCATATGTCGGAATATTAAAACATGCTTTGTATAACATATCTTTATATTAAAAAAGAACAGATAAAAACGTTTTCACATGATACTTTTGATGTAAATAAAGTTGTGGAATTTGGTGCATATGTTCTTTGAATGTTTTGTGATTGCATTTTCTCACAGTTCTTATCGTTTAGATTTTGAACTTGAATTTTTATTTCATTTGCGTATTTTAACAAATATTCACAAGCAGACACTGTAATCATGGAAACATAATTTTGAAAAAGTATTCACTTTCAGCTATTAGCACTTGGAAGCACAGGATCGTATAGGAATTTCACATGATAGTTTCTTGAAAAATCGGTGATACAAGGACAAAATATTTAACAATTGTTCTTTATGCCATTATTATTCCCTTTTGTTATCGTTCGTTGTTGGGTGAAAAGCAGGTCCTGCTGGATGGTAGGTAAATATATCACAAAATAACCAGGTGGCTTCTTGTTAAGACAACTTTGCAAAAATATACATCAAGGCTTACAGCTATCTTAATCACTAGGGTAAGAAGAGAATTTCCAATAGATAACCATCCGATATTCAGCCGTTGAAGTCATAACCATCAACTGTTTCTTTTCTTGTTTGTCACCGCATTCTCCAAGATTTTGAAGGAAAAGGAGTCAGAAAACGTCATTTTATTGATTTCAATCTTGGGAGACGTTGTCTTATATTCTACAAAGATATCCACTCAATCGTTGGCTGAATGAATGAGTGATATTTTTCTATAAGCTTCCCTCCATTGGCGACTAGATCAAAAATCACCAACATTTGGCAAGTAATAATACCCTGATAGTACGAATTTTTTAACAATGTCTGAGACATAACTTCAGATGAATCATTTGTAATAAATTTTCCAGTCCTTATAAACCTCGGTGATAATAATAAATAAATAAGGCGCGCGCTAATTTTCTTCATTAGTTAAAAAAAATAATACTAAACATTGCAAGTATCAACATGGAGACAAATAAATAAAACGGGTTAAAATATCTGTAATTAAAAGTAATGGCAAAATAAAGATAAAATAGCGTTTCCTTTTCGAAAAATGTATTATTAACAAAGAAACTATTTAATTGACAGTCACCAACGCCACACTATATCCTTCCTTGCGGTTTGTAGTATTTGTGATCAAAGTTTAAAGAAATTCGATTGAATAGGTCGGATTTTAAAGCCTTAACTGTGTAGAATATTACAGAATTTTCTTTCTTGGGAAAAAAGGAAACAATCCATCAAAAGACCGAACCTGGGACCTAGAAACTCACTGTTAGGTATATTGCCAAGTGAGTCACTTGGAGCTGTACTTTGCAGGCGTTACTACTTTTGTTCAATAACAAGTACGTATCCACTATCAGGTTTTGATTTCCGTAGATTGCATCAAGATAAAAGGGAAAATAAAAATAAAGGTAAAAAATAACTTCTCACATTTATTTTTAAAGAAGCTTTATAATATTTGCGAGAAAAATTTGAAATCAAACTTATTCACCAATTTTTAGTTCTATATTAGCCTAACTACGCTTTTCATGTAGAGTAATTTATTGCTTAGCGTACTACGGTGTTGACTAAGCGCGGCTGCAGATGAGCTTCAACTGCCAATGAGCAGCTGCAAGTAATTAAGCAGATTCACTTCTATCATCAATTCAACTGATGATAGAAGTGAATCTGCGTATTTCATGTGCTAATACGCAGTTGTTACGAAAACTTCCCTAACACCATACTTATGCTTCTCAGTATGATACTAATTTGAAATAAACCCATTCTGCAGTTTTGAATTCAGTAGCACAAATAAATAGGCGTTTCAGCTTTATTAATATTGTTACAAACTAGTCTTGTGGGTGTACGTGAATGTAGTGCAATAAGCAGGATTTTAAGAAAACAAAGCTCTTTATTTTACAAATATTCTAGGAGAAGAAACCTAGCAGAAGTAATAAAACATCACTTTTAAACATCTTCAACAGAGATTTCCAATAAATCTCAATTACAGTAAATTTCAATAGCGGTCAGAATCTCTCAGCTCATCAGCTTGCTTGCTGATTAAATTACAATAGTCTGGTTTGAGAGCTTGCTTTTATGCTTTTTTAACAGGCAGTAAAGTTATTAGTGAGGAAGTTAAGTAATTTCTAGAAAGTCCATGAAGTTACTGGCTCCCAGTAGAAATAGGTCCACAGTTCAAGGTTTTTTCAGAAAATTCCTTTTGTCGTCAACTTTCTCGCCAAGTCCCCAGAATAGTCACTAAATTTGTCGTCAAGGTCGCAAATTTGATTTCGCCAAGATTAGCATATCTAGGAAACAACTTTATAACTTTGTAACAATATAGATAGTATTTGTGAGCGAATTTTGACGAAAATCTATTGGTAGATAAGATAATTTATTTAAAATTTTTAGCAGTTTAGTTTCTTCCTATAGCTTTAAAAAATTGGTCTTCAGTTTTAAATATATAGATAGATTCATTTATATATAAATTCCTCGCACAGCGAGATCTAGTAATGCATATTCATGCAACACGTGGTATTTTAACCATGTTATACACAAGGCTACTGTATTATGAATATGATAGTTTATCTTTATATGCGTTGTATCTTTTGAAAAATCGATATATTCCTCCATTGAATCTGTTTCAAATGCAAGAAAAATGTAATAAACTATAAGAACGAAATGCACTCGTGTTCGTAAGAATTCAGAAATTACGGAGTTTTCGATATTACTGTTATTGACAAATAGGTGCACCGTGTTTAAACAGAGTAGATAAATAAATCTTTGATGTTTGATTTATATTTCTATCGAATAGGAATTCAAAAAGTGAGTCTGAAGAAAAAAATAAATAACATATTTTTCAT
Source organism: Araneus ventricosus (assembly GCA_013235015.1). NCBI lineage: Eukaryota > Metazoa > Arthropoda > Arachnida > Araneae > Araneidae > Araneus > Araneus ventricosus. Next base: position 752 of record BGPR01035653.1, on the reverse strand, counting down.
CATTTTTAAATAACATATTTTTCATCAAGGGCTTCAACTTTCATGTGAAGATTTTGTAGCTGGATTAACTCACGTTAAATCTGACTTCCCGAAAAAGTAAAAATATTGGTAAATAAATGGCGGCGGGATGAGATATGTACAAATACCGCATCATTACTGAATCTATTATCTATAATGTTTAAACTCTTGGGAAAATAAAAATTAATGATTTCATTATTCTTCATATGTTTCATATTTATCTAAATCCAATTTTTCCCCTTTCAAAAATTACATCTAGTCTTACAATCTAGTCATAATTTTTGCATCCGCCAAAAATAATTTTTCTTGAATAAAAATAATGAAACATTATTTTTTTACTTTATTTAACAAGGACTTCTCTGCCCTGACAATTTTATATTTTGCATAAGAATTCATTAAAAAGTTGCATTAAATAATCGAAATATTATTTAAGTATTTGATTTGAATAATTTAAAAAGAGGAAAATAAATTTTATTTTACTAAAATATTGTTTTCTATGAATTAATTCTGAGTTAGTGCCACTTGATAGTTGAAAAATTTACGAGCAACATTCTTCTTGTCTTGCAATTCATATCACAAGTCAGTATAATTTATATCATATCGATTTAAATTTGATTAAGTTCACGTGTCACCGGGTCACATGATATACATAACTGCGCATGTCTTTTTATATCTCACAGCAACTTGTCTTAAACTGTGTTGTGACATCGCATGCTTTTCCGCCTACAAGACGA
>BGPR01035652.1:0-15867 GCA_013235015.1 Araneus ventricosus | reverse complement strand
CCAGACGAAAGAAAAACCGAAGGAGTGAAAGTTGAGTTGTTCTCCTTCTCCTCTTGTTCAGTATAGATAAGAGTCACAACGCAACTTGTGGATGTTACCAAAAATATTAGGTCCCCTTAAGACCAAATATTAAGACCAACAGACCAACCCGAAAGACCAAGAGGGTCAAATACCAGGAGTAGACGACTCCCAAAATGGACCAACTGTAAACCGACGCCTCCGATACTGCTTTCGACGTTGACATGGACCCCAAGGATTCAACATCTGCCTGATGTGCCTCTGTATGACGCAGATGAGATCGCCTGGTCAGTGCTTTCGTCACAGGGAATGGACAGAGCCATCTTCAAAAACATAGGAGGAAAAATTCGCACGATTCTATATACCCAGCAGCGCCATAATTTGGATCAGTTTGATGATCTAGCTTCCAGAATACACCATAAAATTCGCGAGGACCATAAATTGCTATATGACCACTGCTGTGCTGCTACTGATCATTTTCAGCGGTATAAATATTCAGCACGCCTCAGAAATATTAATTTTCTGTTTGGTGACTATTTTTTGATTTATTGTACATAAGAAATAATGTAAAAACTATTCTGAGCCGTTACAAGCCAGATATAATTGCAGCAGTGGCCTTGTATGACCAGGGTCAAGTTCAAATCTTGCCTGAATTGCACAAAAAAATACGCCACAGAGCCATGTCACGCGTTTTGAAAAATTTAAAATAAATATTTTGTGCTTATTTCTCATGTTTTTCTTTAGTTAAATGTTTTTTTCCAGCGCAACGCAACTTGCAACACGGAAAAACAAACCTCCAGGCGAAAGAAGAACCGAAGGAGTGAAAGTTGAGTTGTTCTCCGTCTCCCCTAGTTCAGTATAGATAAGAGTCACAACGCAACTTGTGGATGTTACCAAAAATATTAGGTCACCTAAAGACCAAATATTAAGACCAACAGACCAACCCGAAAGAAAAGAGGGTCAAGTACCAAGAGTAGACGACTTCCAAAATGGACCAACTGCCACCGACGCCTCCGATACTGCTTTCGACGTTGACATGGACCAAAAGGATTCACCATCTGCCTGATGTGCCTCTCTATGACGCAGATGAGATCGCCCGGTCAGTGCTTTCGTCACAGGGAATGGACAGAGCCAACTTCGAAAACATACGAGGAAAAATTCGCACGATTCTATATACCCAGCATCGCCATAATTTGGATCAGTTTGATGATCTAAGGCTAACACTTACTGACCGGGCCGTCGACACTGACGTTTGTTTTTCAGCGATACGACCCGGCCGTCGACAATGAATGCTTTGTTTTTCAGCGCATACACACCGGGCTGTCGATTAATCGACGTTTTGTTTTTTCAGCGTATACCGACCCGGCTGTCGATTATCTGATCGTTTTGCCCTCATCGTATACCGACCGGCTGTAGATTATTCAGCGTTTGCTCCCCAGCGCTTACCGACCGGTCGTCGATCGACCCTTGACCGATCTGTGGTGACTACGCCACCAATTCAGTATGCCCCTGGAAAAAAAAAATTCAGCTGTCGCTTCGAGTGCGCAGCTTTGCGCGACCAGATTTTCCGCGAAAAGAGTCGGGATTTTCATCGTGCAGCTGGTGCGAATTAGATTTTCCTGCGAGGAAAGTCGGGATTTTTCTGAATGATGAAGGGTTGGTCGGCGCAAATTCCCAGCCTTGATAAAGCCCACCTAGCAGTTCTCCCAAGCAGTGCAGTCAGCCAAAGTTGGTTCTCAACCAGTCAAGCAGGTAACCTGGTTCTGTTCCTTAAGGAGTATGTCTCTGCTTCTTCCCTGGAAGTTCTCCAAAATAACAATGTTTTGTTGGTGGTTGCAGATGGCGCTGATTCCATTCAATGAAAAGCATTATATGTTGATCCATTGGGACATACTGTCCAGTGAGTCTTCTGACCGGTCTACAGACCAAAGTTCACAGTGACGTTGTTGCCCTCGAAGTGATTGCCCATTTGAGGCGACGAATGAACACGGCCCATTATCAAGCAGCAAGTGCATTCTTTATTCAGATAATCGGTGCTTTTCTTCTAAGCTTTCAGCCCTTAGAAATGAATGGAAAGGGATAAATTATGAGTATATCTCGACGACCTGTCAGGATTGTCTTGACAGTTCAGCAAGTAGTTCTGATGACCTATGACAGCAGTAGTATAAGTCATTCGAAAGCGAATGTCCTGCAGCTGATATACAGTGATTCAGGAAGACGAGAGAAGGAATAATAATGTTAAAGACAACAACATACATGGTCAACGAACGACAAGAGTATATTCTTGGGAACCTTTCTGAAGCCTATGCAAAAATTATGCCAAGTTCCTCTGGAAAGCGTAATGGATATTGTGAATTTATTCATTGGCGTGGACCTGATTGAGCACTTCGTGAGGAGTCTAATAGATATCATTATCAAATTGTGAAAAATATAGAATTACATCAAAACGAAAAAAATGGAAAGACGTCACGGTGACTGGAAATGAAGAAATTTTAAATTGACTATTCCTTATGGGACAAGTAAAGAAGGACATCTTCACGATTATTGGTTCACAGAATCTATTCATAGAAAACGCCGTTCTTTCCGAAGGTTGGTGAGCAGGAACAGATTTACAAATAATGCAAGCTGGCATTTTTTGTACACAATGATGCTTCTCCCCATCTGCATATAGGCTGGTGAAGGTCCAGCCTGTCGCCGATTACTTCCGGAAAAATTCTAACAATGTATATAAACCAGATCAACAATTGTCTCTTAGATGAATGCGTAATTCCGTGGAGAGGTGACTGTCAATCAAAACATATAATCCGGCAAAAAATTACAAAATATGGAATACTGGTTAGAGTGCTGGCTCGCTGGAAGTCGGTACAGGATACGTATCCAACTTCTTTTTGTGTGTATGCGCTGCTGATGGAAAAAATTAGAAGAGATAGTATTATCGGTCATTGGACCGTATAAGAACATGTGGCATAATATATATCAAGATAATTATTGCTGCGTCAACATAGCGCAAATTTTTTTAAAATAAATTGCGGACAGTGGGGATTGATCTGAAAAGAACAGAGGTCTTCCTCAAATATCAAACAGTCAAGCATTCAAGAGGCCAACACTTCACTCTCTTAGAAATGGCAATATTTTACATAAAGTATGGAATAATGGCAAAAAGAAATGTAAACATGATATCGACAATACATTCTGCAATAAATGGTGGAATCTAGAAAACAGAAGCAGGGACATCACATTGCCCCACATACAGAAGCCTATTTCAATAATAGATTATAATAAATATATGAAGGGTGTAGATCGCATCAATATTCATGTCCCATTACTCCATTTTAGGAAAAACAAAAAAATGGACGAAACGTAAGTCAATGTTCTTCAGTCAATTGTGCACTTTTTAACTCCCCTTTAAAGTATATACAACTCTGAACGGACAGAAGATTACATATAAAAAAATTCCCTTTCTGCACAAAGTGGCACTTTCATTGATAGAAGTGAAACTGAAGAACAAGGTAAGGATCTACCTAATTCCGAACCCACAAGAACCACATCCCGACGGATCATCCCGAAGACTCGCAAATTTCTGGGAAGCATAACTAGTAAATATAGTGACCAGCGGTCAAAACCCCTACGACAATGTAGAGTTTGTGCAAGTAAAAAAAAACTAAGCAGAACAGGTTTCTTGTAAATACTGCAACGTCCCACTACACAAAGGTGTGACTGTTTCGAGCGCTACTCATAGTTTAAAAAAAATATTAAACAACTTCTTTTTTTTCGACAAATATTGTTATATGGATTATGGTATTTTATGTAAATAATAAAACGATTGTACAGATAAAATAAATATTGTTTAACACTAATATGATTAAAGTAAAAGATTTTATAAATTCTTGGCAATTCTACAATAACACGAAGCGTACAATTTTACCAGAGTTTAAGAAAGACATATATTCCCGCGCGTCAAGTCTAGGCTGAAACCGAGCTGGCGTCTCGGATCTGCAGCCGAGCGGCGGGGTGAAAGGGCATAGTATAAAACTGAACCGCCACTGGTCGGTAAAGTGTTAAGATACTTGCAACTTATTTCCGGAAAGCCATTTCATTTGGGTGTTACCGTGTTGCAGTGTTGAAAGTGAGTTCTTCAAAATGGAATTCACGCTAAAGCTCGCCTTGTGTATTTCATAGGTGTTAATGTGGATGTAATGCCATTTAGAGATGTTAAAATCTTAGTTAGAAAGCGGCAATTATTATGGCATTCTGACAAGAAGCGAGACTTGGAAAATCCGAATCTCTATTGTGAACAGCTCTTGGAATTAAATGAAGCCTTTGCAATACTTTTAGAGCCACAAAGTGATGCCGGAAGCTCTACACAGAGCAACTTTTCCGGTAATAGTAGTAAACCATTTGATTTTGGGAATTTATTCCGGTCCAGACCTGATCTTTATCGATGAATCTGTGTCGGATAATAGTGACGACGATTTCACCGTGAGAACTCCTGAATATAATGACTGCCCTTTTGATGATGAATTCTTCATTACCAGCCCCCAAAAAAATTTGCAGTGCCTGACGATATGCGTATTTTCTTTAGGTCGTTAACTAATCGCCGAGCGGGTAAGTTTATAATAGCTTTTTACTTACAAGGATTTTGATTCGGGAACTTGAAAGACATGTTTAAGTATCAAAATTCTACTAACTACTTTGGAATATGGAATGTTAGAACTGATAAAGATTTATGTATGATGTTATGGTTGTTAGTTAATGATACTCGCTTAACTGATGTTCAAGTCAGCTTTCGCGGTAATTAAATCCATTTTGAGGAACTCATTTTCTGAACTGCAGCATGCAACACGACCAACACCCAGATGAAATGGCGAAGGAGAAAAGATAAGTTGCAAGTGACCTTATCTTATCATGTAACACGAAGACCTAATATTTTCTCTTTATAGGGTGGTAACATCCACAAGTTGCGTTGTGACTCTTATCTATACTGAACTACGGGAGAAGGAGAACAACTCAATTTTCTCCGTGTTGCATGTTGCGTTGCGCTGAAAAAGAACATTAAAATAAAGGAAAACAAGAGAAATAAGCACAAAATATTTATTTTAAATTATTCAAAACGCGTGACTTGGCCCTCGGGCATTTTTTTTTTCAAAGGGTATAAAAGGCCACCAACCTCAGTCATCAGCTCATTTCGTTACGACCACCCCACCTGCAAGCATCTTCAATCTTTCTACGATAAACCATCACTTTTCAATTCACGTTGTTCCATGAAACCACAGCGTCATTTCGTTACAATTCCAAATCTTTACGACAAGAACCGACGAAACGTGAAGACACGTTGTTGTTTACCAAACGTTGTTGACCAAGTTCCACCCGTTCTGGAACTTAAATGTCTTTTTAGCTACCAGACACCCTTCATTTTCAATGTATCGCCATAATGAAATCCAACGAGTCATTAAAAAATTGACCATATTTTGAATAATTCTCAAACCACCGAGGTTGGTGATGAATCGACACAAAAAAATGGGGAGAATGCAGAGACAAATAGAATTTCTATTTGCCTCTGCATTCTCCCCGTTTCTTTTGCCATCCTACAAGCAAACAATGCGGATGAACATTGCTCACTTAGAAGCCACTCGGCTCCTTTGACAAAAAAAGACAACACATTTTGAATTTTTAAACATGCACAATTCTAGTGCAGATTTATTGAACAAATATTTACAAATGGATATTTACAAGGGTGAATACAAAAAAATGAATATTTACATCATGACATTGATTATAACTTTCATTGGACTTTTCACATTTAAAACAATAACCTGTGGCTCCGAGATATTGGGTTCATCCTGCTTGGGCTCCATGCAATCGGTAGGCTCCATGAAATCATCCCACCAGGGCTCCATGAAATCGTCCTTTGGCTCCGAGGCACACTTGGGCTCGTCCACCAAGACTTGCCGTTCGATAAATCTCGCAAACCCTAACGCTATGGCTTGACTACAACAGTCGTTATGGTTACCACCATGCCATAGCCGTAAGGGGAGACGCTTTAAATTGGAAGGCAAGTCTTTATATTTGGGGCATTGCGGCATCACCTCGGATTTCAGCTCCACGACGTGCAGTCCGAGTCCTCGAAAGTAACTCTTTTCCTCCAGCCCCTTGACAGCGACGAGCAACCCTCTTGGGATAAAGTCCCTGACTCGCTGTTCTGCTTCTGCTCTGGTGTATTGTCCGATAAAATTCGGAGGTAACTTTGAAATTTTATCGCTTACCACCATGTTGACCCTGCAGTCGGCGAGACACATTTTCAGGTCAGTGTTGTTTACCGTGACCAAGAGGGTCTTGCGCTCTTTGTCTGGTATTCCTAGGGGCAGCACTTGTACGACTCCAATCTCTGCAGGGCACCTACGTCCATTTTCGTAATGGAAACAATGTACGTGAGCCACGTTACCAATGCTCGTCAGGGTAGTCATGATTCTTCAGAGAGGCAAGAGAGGTAAAAACTCGAAGAGAAGATTGAAGCTAGAATGAAGTTTTCAAATATGTCTCGTCTTTTATATGCATGGAAACGGAAAGTGACAAGGTCAAAAACAGGATGGACTGGATGCAAAAACAATTCGCAAAAATATTCCAGGAGTTTTTAGACGATAGCTTATCATTTCCTTCCACTCGTGCAAATAACACTTTTGAGAACCTTCTCGAAAAAGATTTCCTATGACACAACAGGACGCTGTTTGCGTAACGTCCTGCTTCCTTTGATATGGTTCCATTTCGAGAAATATATATCCTGTTTTGCTGATTCGAGAAGGTTATGACGTCTTTTTTTCTGGTATCCTTTGATAAAGTTCCATTTGGAGAAATATATATCCTGTTTTGTTTCCGCTGGGCTGATTCGAAAAGGTGATGACGTCTTTTTCTGGTATCCTGTTTCCTTTGATAAGGTTCCATTTGGAGAAATATATATCCGCTGGGTGAGAAAAGGTTAGTTTGCACGTTGTCATCTGGCAGGAAACGATAACAAATGGAATAGTCTCAGAATTGTTTTGCATCCTGTGGCCTTGTCGTTTCATGCATATAAAAGGGGAGACATATTTTGTAGTGTCATTCTAGCTTCAATAAATCATTCTTCTCCTCTTGCTTGCTGTAATGACTGAGATTTCTAACGAGAATGATGATATCATGTTTCTGCACTGCCGGGAACCATTTTATTGTGGTTTTTGCCACCACGGCAAATTAACGAAAACAGATACGACTCTAGCCTGCGGGCACAAGTTTCACTTGGGATGCCTCGTGAAACGGTACAGGATACAAGAGCAACCATCCTGCCCCCAGTGCACAGACGAGGGACCAAGATTCCAGTGTACCCATTGTGGATTAAAGATCCAAAAGAGACGAGACGGAATCGAACTGTTTTGTGAATGTGTGTATCATATCACCTGCGTGAAGAGCCTGATGCAACGAGGCACCAGAAACTGCACGTGGTGCAAAAAGAGATTCAATCATTACGATTATGATCAAATGGATGAAAATTTTCCTTGACGAAAGAAGTTGTAAATATTCCTCGACGACAATCATCAATGTATTCTTCACCTTATTGTACATATTCATCTGTAAATATTTGTTAAATAAATCTGCACTAGAATTGTGCATGTTTAAAAATTCAAAATGTGTTGTCTTTTTTTTGTCAAAGGAGCCGAGCGGCTTCTAGGTCTAGGGAGAATGCAGAGGGCAAATAGAGTCTTTTTTTTCCAGCTATATTTGTCCTCTGCATTCTCCCCGGTTTTTTTTGTGTCGATTTATCACCGACCTCGGTGGTTTGAGAATTATGAAAGACATGGTCATTTTTGTAAGATGGCAAATGAAACGGGGAGAATGTAGAGGCCAATAGAGTTTCTTTTTCGGCTCTATTTGTCTTTACATTCTCCCTGTTTTTTTGTGTCGATTCATCACCAACCTCGGTGGTTTGACAATTATGAAAGACGTGGACATTTAAACATACATGCCTATGGTAAAGTCGTTTGCAATGCAATTCGTTGGGTTTAACGTTATGGATGACACATGCAAGACGAAGGGTTCTTGTCGTCGTGTGTCTCCCCATAGACGGTAGCTGAAAGGCTTCGAAGGAGTCAAAAGGCAGCCGCGTTTCGTTCGTAAAGTGTAATGTATCGGAGCCAAAGAGTGGAGATGCTTGCAGGTCGGGTGGTCGAAACGAAATGAGCTGATGACCGAGGAGGGTGGCTTTATAGACCCTCCGGATGAGGTCACGTGACCAACGAGGGGAGAGCGCATGCGCAGAAAACAGGGGTGAGATAAGAGAAAGAAAGAATAAAAATGATGACGTCATGAAATAAAAAATAAAAATAAAATGATGACGTCATCAAGAAAAATAATGCTAAATGTCCATAAGGTTGATAAGGAAAAACGAAAAGGTTTCTACCTTCTATTATCCGACGTCTTTTGTCACACTTTTTTTGTCAGTGTCTCTCATGTCTCTGATTGGTTGTTTCAAGTGTAAAGAGTATGGTGATGATGTATTGAAATGTATAACTTGGCAATGAGCCAAGTTAAAAAAAAAAATTCTTTTTTTCGTGAATGTGATTGGCTCTTACTGGTCACGTGATCCGCACAGGTTTAACTTTAGCAAGTGACGCATCACCAGTTGGAGTTGGTTGCGTTCTATCTCACCTATATCCTGATGGATCTGAACAACCAATAGCTTTTGCATCCGAAGTTTATCAAAAACTGAACAAAAATATTCCCAAATTGATACAGAAGCTCTTGTGATAGTGTGGGCTGTAAAAAAGTTTCACTTATATTTAAAAGGGCGACGATTCACTCTGATAACTGATCATAAACCTCTAGTAGCAATTTTTGGTTCAAAACGAGGATTACCAGTATTAACAGTTACTAGACTGTTACATTATGCATTAATTTTGCAATCGTTCCAGTTTGATATTGTATTTCGTAAAACTGCTGACCATGGAAATGCAGACTTTCTTTCCCGATTTCCAAAAACCTAAGAAGAACTGGAGGTAAAAGACGATATCACAATATTTCAAATGTCACAAATTGAAACATTACCTGTCACTTCAAGGGAGTTAAGACAGGAAACGGGAAAAGTTGAAGAACTTTGCCCACTCTTACGCGCCTTAAGGGAAGGTCGAAATTTACAAGGGAGGGAAGCTCAGTACATCATTGAGGATGGGTGTATTTTATATGGTCAAAGAGTTTGCATTCCAAAGAAGTTCCAGAAAAATGTTCTGGATGAACTCCATACTGGATACTTGGGAATGGTAAAAATGAAAGCTTTAGCTAGTTCATTTGTCTGTTGGAAGGATATAGATAAAGGCATTGAAGATGCCGTTAGAAATTGTGTCGATTGTGCCAGACACAAAACTGATCCTGCAAAAGCTAAAGATCATTACTGGGAATATCCCAGTATGTCCTGGGAACGCATTCATATCGATTTTGCTAGCCCAATTTTCGAGCATATGTTTTTACTAATCGTTGATGCTCACTCCAAATGGTTAGAGGTATATCCCATGAAGGTAACCACAACTAAGAAGACTGTTGTATGTCTTAGAGGCAGTTTCGCCAGATTTGGACTACCACGTGTACTTGTCAGTGACAATGGATCCCAGTTTACATCCTATGAGTTCCAAAGATTTATGCAGAGCAACGGTATAAAGCATAAAACCAGCGCACCATTCAAACCTTCGAGTAATGGTCAGGCTGAACGCTATGTTGCTACTTTAAAACAATCGCTCAGGGCTATGCAGAAATATGAAGGTAGCATACAACAGAAACTAAGTACATTCTTGTTACAGTACCGGAAGGCTCCAAATGCTACAACAACTCATAGTCCAGCTATGTTATTCTTAAAAAGAGAAATTCGTACGAGGATAGATTTACTCTTGCCAGAATTAAAATCGAGAGTACAAGATCGAATACGAAAAGGAGAATTCGAATTCCGAGATAGGAAATTTGATGTTGGAGATAAGGTAGCTGTAAGAATTTACAGAGCAGCTAACTCAAAATGGAAGTTTGGTAAAATTCTGAATAGAGATGGTGTTCTCCATTACACTGTCGAGGTTCAAGGAACCGTAGTGAGACGACATGTGGACCAAATTCGTCCAGTGGGTGATCACGTGCAAGAGAATGATTTCATTCCGAACGTACACCGCAGATTTCCGGCTACTGATGTTCGAGAAACCATCTCAAATCTTCAGCTTTCTGAGACAGCCGAGAATCCTTCTTCACAAGTCCCGAACGAAGAGCAAGGTCTCCACATCAGCAGTGCCATCAACTGATGTCCCGGCTCACGACTCACCGCCGTTAGATGTTCAGCTGGATAGTTCTTCATTGAGGAATCCACCAGTTCCAGCAAGTCCGAGACAAGTTCCTAGACGTTCCGATAGAATTAGGCGTCCTCCAAAGAGACTTGATCTTTAAGGGGACTTACCTAGAGGGGTAAGAAAAATACGGAATTCCATGTTATCCTATGGAGAAAAATACTTATCGTTCTAATTCATTCAAATTTCAAAATTTCAACAAAAATTTTTTTCAGCATAGAGGCACGAAAGTTCTCTAAACGCGTTTAGTCTTAAAATATTTTTAAAATAATTTTAAGTATTTTGAAATTTGTGTTAAAGTTCCAAAAAATCGCGAAAAGTATAAAAGCGGTTCTATATTTGCTTGTAACTTTTGACTGAAAAAAGATATAAAAATTTGGAGACTAGTAGGAAAAAGCTTGTTTTGTTCTCTTTCACACAAGTAAAAATTCATTGAAATTTGATCTAACCAATCGTTGTAATTTGCAACTAAAAATGAGTCTTCCTTTTAAAAAAATCTCCTGGCCTGTCAAGTTGTTAACCTGACCTTATTGACTGCTTGTGCTCTGGAAATTGGAGGCGTCACGTTGGGGGGGTCAAGGGTTGCCTTACAAAGAGCAGACTGACAGTGGAGGAAACACATGTGTTTGTGAAAGGGACATTTCATAGTTTAATTTGCTCAAAGAACAGATCTTTCCGAGTGACTTAGTTCTTTACCGGCAGCAACTATGGGTCGATACGGAAAATCTGGACGTTTGAATTTATCAGCAAGAAGATACAAAAAAAGGAGGAAATTTACCGAATCGGAAAATGAGGTAAGAATGAAATAATATATCTTTATTAACTACTGCTTTCATCATAAATATTCATTTATAATTCTTTCGTAAATGTTTAGATTTTTGCATAAAAATAAAACGTACTTTCTTGGTTTTATTCACATACGTTGAAGCGGTTTCAAGCCTTACACTTTTTTATCAGACATTTAAAAGATTTGATTGATGGTGTTTAAAGATTTACATTTTATTTGATTTTAATTAACATTGTTATCTCCAGTCTTAAAATATTTATTTCTTTAAAAGAATATGCAAAACAACTTTCCAATTTATTTTTATGAAGATCCCAAAAAGCGATATCTGTCTTTCTGTCTGGCTGTCCGTCTTTTCTGCTCTAACTTTTGTAAATGCAAAAACTCCTATTGCCACGATGTTTGTATATATTGTTAAGATAGACAGCGGTAAGCTCTTTTTTAAAAAATGGTTGTCATATCCTACATAGTTCTTTTTACAGTGAGACATCAAAAATTGTAATAGACTGTCCCCAACATTGTAATGCGACCAGTGACACCGTCACAAAAATTTAAAGAAGAAAAAAATACACAGGATTGAAGGACCATAAAATTTACCCAAAATGAGGAATTATAAAGATTAAAAAGTAAAAATATTAAGAAGGGATAGTTATAATTAAATAGTATTATGATTATATATATAACATGTAAGATAGTCAAATTAATGTTATTATGGATTTTATTCAGTTCTCAATATTAAGCTTGATTTGAAGATTTCAAAAAGATTTATATATGTCACTACTATAAAAGATCGTACGATTTTCAGATAGCATGGAAGATACGTTTGATAACAATTTCGATATAGTCATCTCCTAAACAAAATATGTTTCCACAATAATTATTAGTATTTTGTTTAAAATTAATTCCTATAGATGCCTAACTGTGTATATATATATATATATTTAAGGAAAGAAGAGGTAAGGCCTTATGAAGTTGAAAAAGACGTGCCAAAACAAAATGATATCAAACTTGAAGATCGCAGGATCATTAAGTCATTTTATGAGGCCACTTTAAGAATTAGATAGTCACAGTGCAATTGGATGTTGCTTTAAAGACATGCATGTTATTAAAGAGACACGATATGGACTGAATAGTTCACTAACATTTAAATGCAATATGTGCAACACTGAACGCAGTGTATGGACTTGTAGCCCCCAGCGTCAGAAAATTGTGATACGGAACAAATCCATCATAAAGTCAATACGGATGCTGTGAACGGAATTGTAAACATAGGATGTGGCTACACAAATTTAAATACTTTGTTGACGATTTCAGATGTTCCACCGATCTCTCAGTCAATGTATGATAAAGAACACAAGGAATATCAGAAACGTGGGAAAAGCTAGCATGCTTAGAAATGGAAGAAGCTGCGATGAGAAAAAAAGAATTAGCCGTAGAATGCGGAGATGTAGACAAGAATGGAATTCCTTTAGTTACAGTCATTGTTGATGGCAGCTGGGCTAAACGATCATATCGTACTAATTACTCTTCATTGTCAGGAGCAGTAAGTATATTTATTTTTCTAATTTTATCAACCTATAATTTTTTTTAAAGTTAATTGAATAAAAATAAAACCCTTTGACATTTAAAATCAAAATTTTAATTTATAATCTCCGAATCAAGTCCAATTTTTTTGCTTCTAAAATCTCTAAAACAACCTCATCATTTGTATATGCATTTAATTTTTCTTTTTCATCACAAATAATTTTTTTCGTTATTTGTCTTAACTTTTTTTTAAAAAAATTAAAATTTAATAATTTCTTTTAAGATGATTTATTTTCTCTTTTAGTCTGCTATTATTGGAGCTCGTACAGGAAAGCTGCTTTATCTGGGAATGAGAAATAAGTATTGTTCTACCTGTGCCTGGGCAGTTAGATTAAATATCCCACCAAAACAGCATAAATGCTTCAAAAATTGGAGTGGAAACTCCACAGCAATGGAGTCAGATCTCATCATTGAGGGATTTTGCCGAAGTTTAAAAATGTATGGAATCAAGTTCAACAGGGTCATAGGTGATGGGGACAGCAACGTTTACAAGATGATTTTAGACGCACGGAAAAATCATCTATTAAGAAACTTTTGCAATAAATTGCAAGAATTGGCGAGAAGCAGCAAACACAGACACGTCGGGCTGCGAAAAAGAATTGCGAATAATGTTTTAAAATTAAGAACCGGCATAACAAAAGCAATTCTGTACAGAAAAATGTCCAAAGATGCGTTGCCGCTAAAAATAACAAATTTGCGAAGTGATATTTTGAATTGCCCTTTTCATTATTTTGGTGATCACACACGCTGTGACGAATATTTTTGTAAAACGAAACAAGATAATTCAAAAAACGAAGTCCCAGTTATGAAAAGCAGTGGCCTTCTTTATAAAATGCTAGAGATTTTTCAAGTTTTATCGGACTGTGCAAAAAGCTTGCTTTGTGATGTTAGCACAAATAGGGTTGAAAATTTAAATTATCTGATAGCAAAATTTTTGGGTGGCAAAAGAATTAACTATTCTTTGAAAGATGCATATAATACTAGATGTAATATCTCAGCTGTTCATTTTAATAAAAGTCTTCCTAATAATACCTTTCACAAATCTTTGTATAAATACAGTCCATCATCTCACACCAAGAAATAGGAAGAACGCCGTTGCAAAGCACGCGAGGCCGCCGCGAAACGCAGGAACCATTTAAAGTTAAAGAAACGTTTATTCGTATCAAAAATTTCTAACACTCAAGATAACAGCTATGGTTCAAAGGCCGAAAAGCCCGATCTAGATTTAAATCAATATAGTGAAAAATATCAAGAATTTATTAAAAACTTAGCCTTAGATGACAATGAAATAAAAAATTTAGAAATAGAGACTAGAGTTCAAAGGGACTCTGCTGTGTGGAATTTTGAACGGAGAAAGAGGCTAACAGCTTCTTATTTTGGCCAAGTATGCCACAAAATGCCACATACAGTTGCAAAAATTTAATAAAAATTATTCTTTATAGCAAAATTGATACAGTTCACATGAAGTATGGGCGCTTACATGAAAGTGATGCTGTAAAGTACATATCTAATGAGTTAAAAATTGAAGTGAATTCTTGCGGATTTTTTGTGAAAAAGGAAGAGCCTTATTTGGGAGCTACCCCTGATGGCCTTAACGGTGATGACGGAATACTTGAAATAAAGTGTCCGTCATCATGTGCTAAATTTACTCCGGAAGAGGCGATAAAGGGAAAAAAGTTCTCGTTTTTTAAATTTGATATAAAAAACAGTGAAATAATTGTTAACAAAAATAATAATTATTTTTTTCAAGTCCAAGGACAACTACATGTTACCAATCGGAAATACTGTTTGTTTGTTCTGTGGACTCCTCTAGGAGTGTACAGCCAACGAATTGAACGTGATATTCAATTTTGGAATACAAAAATGGCGCAGAAGTTAAAAGACTGCATGATGCCAGAGCTCGTAGATCCAAGACATACGCGTTCAATGGAAATACGGGATCCTCAGAGCATTTTAAATGCACAGGAAAAGATGAAGCAAAAAGTAAAACTTAACAAAAAATAGGTAAATAAAGATCTGAAAAGTTATTAATTATAATTAAATTTATATTTCAATATAATTTTTTACTTTATAATTCAATATAGAATTTTATAAATATTTTAATATAATAAAATAACATCATTTTAATAATAAATGGTACGCATTTGCTTTAAATTTCTTAAAATATTTTAATAGACCAAAAATTTCTAAAATTGTGCTATTTTTCCCCCTAAAATTTAGTTAATATAGCAATTTTTTTATTTCAGAAGAATGGAATAGTGCATCTAAGCATTTATTTTGAGGAATTTATCTATCATAAAAACAGTCATTGTAAATAAATATTAAAAAAATCAAAAATATCCATAGTTACCACTATGTACTCGTCTCCGGGACCAGGGGTGAGGTGTCCCGTAATCAAGAAGAAGTTACCACTATGGCCTTTGTGTGAAATTGGTTCCATATTTTTCAGTATAATTACTTGTTTCCTATACATTCCGCAAACTGTGATGATGTAATCATATATCATAATAATTTTTATCTTTAACTTTAAAATTCATATAGTGTATTAATTTTCCTTTCAAAATTAGGTAGAAACTGACAATCAAGACATTTCCTTTATTTGTAATTATCTGTAATGTATTTGAACCGCCTTGGAAAAGTTTTATTTTAACATTTTAAACATGTTTTCTTATTGCCACAAGGAAAAAGTGTATTTAAAAAGTTTCTAAATAAATTTTTCAAGTTTCTTTTTATTTAATTTACTGTGCTTTCCAATTATTTTTCTTTACTAAACAAAGTATCAAAGTACTGTAGTCTCACGAATAGAGAGAGAGGGAAAAAAATATATGTACACGTTATTTTCTCCAGCGAAAGCTTTTCCTTCCTGGAACCCTAACCTCGGAAGACCATAATGCTTCTTCTGGGGAAAACGTTGTACTTTTTTCAAAGAGAACACGATTTATCATTTATAAAACTAAAACAATTTACTACAATTAAATAAAAATGTTTTCATTTTCTCTATCAACATTCGAATGGATGATCCGATTTTGATAATTGTAAGAGTGAGTTTTGACAATTCTTTTGATTTGTGTACTAATGAAAAACTTCCACCTGCCAAAATGACTCCAAATTTCTTTTCTTTGTTGAATCTGAAGCTTT
>BGPR01035650.1:0-15868 GCA_013235015.1 Araneus ventricosus | reverse complement strand
TTGTGTTTTTCGGACTCAGGGAGGTCTAAAACGTGGAGATCCGTCAAAATCTCGAGTTCGAATTTTTTGACGATTACAATACTTTCTCTTTGTATACTTCGTATACGAGAAAGTAAAAAGAGCCACTCTTCTAAGACTAAAACTGACCGAGTTACGGAGCTTTGAATATCGCTGACTTGCACCACGTTTCACTATTTCAATATCCGTCTTGAAGACGATCCACCAATCAATGCACAGCATTTGCTCGACGAGGTAGCTGATTGGTTAAAAATCATGAAATTCGAAGCTCCAGAACTCGCTCAGTTTTAGTCGCAGAAGAGTGGGATTTTTTTGTTTAAAATGTTAGAATGTCAAGAATAGTTTACTAAATATGACTGATAGGACCGGTGGCCGCATAAAAAGTTAGAATTCGTATTTTTTTCAGAATTATATTTAATGACTCAAAAAACATATATTGTAATTCCCCCCTTCATTTAAAGCGTTTTTCCAATTGGAACTATATGTCTACTTCTAACGGTTCAGAAATTACCTATTAGACCACGATAAGTGTGGACACCCTGAATATTTAATCTAGAGTTTGAACAGAATGTAAAACCATTAATATCTATCTCCTAAACACAATTCTGAGTGCCTAAAGCTCTATTACTCAATTCGGGATAAATGTTTTTCTTTGTTACTTTCTCGTATACGAAGTATACAAAGAGAAAGTATTGTAATCGTCAAAAAATTCGAACTCGAGATTTTGACGAATCTCTCTTTTTACTTTCTCGTATACGAAGTATACGAAGACAAAGTATTGTAATCCTCAAAAAATTCGAACTCGAGATTTTGATGAATCTCCTCGTTTTAGACCTCCCTGAGTCCGAAAAACACAATTTTGGAACTATATGTGTCTGTGTGTGTGTCTGTCTGTGAACGCGATAACTCGAAAACTATTAGAGCTATGGGGATGAAATTTGGTATGTGGTCTTTAAACATAATTTGTAAGGTTTTTTCAAATTTTGGACAAAATCCGTCCACGGGAAGTCAGTCTGTCTGTATGTCCGCGGTCATGCGAACGCTATAACTCAAAAACTTGAAAAGCTAGATGGATAAAATTTCATACACTGTTTTATCGTTATGAATCTAGGTCCGCATAAAATTTTGGGCAAAATCCGTCAAAAGGTTGACTGTGTGTCGGTCTGTATAATCGCATACTTGTTTAACTCCATACGCATGCGTAATGGTAGAAATGCCTGTGCAAAGAAGGGACACTCCGCAAACTTGGCAGTTTGCCAAAAACCAATTCTGGCGGCGAGATTTTGTAAGGAAGCAAACATTTAGGGCGTCTCGTTTTACTGGCATAATGAAAGCAATCGCTGCGCATGCGCAAGCTATTCTCCTGTTTTCTTCTCCGCACGCGGAACTCGCATTGCTAGAGTTTGATAAAAAAAAATAAATATTGCGAAGTTTTAATACATACGCATCTTTTTGAATATGATTCTTCATCTCAATATTTTACTATCACTATAGCCTAGAATGAAAAACCTTCTGATAGTCATTGCATTCTGGGTTACAGTTGGTTCGAACTTTTTATCAACTCAGGGGGAAGGGAAATGACAAATGTTTGAAAAGTATACGAGAAAGTTTAGGGGAGACCAATCCCGCTGGTTATTTTTGATACTATTTCCTGAACCTTAAGTGTAGCTGAGATAGATACTTTGCTAAGATCTCCTAAAAGTCTCGACATGCACCTCAAATTCTCCACATTCATCAGAAGAATTATTTTTACCACGAAGTCCCAAAATGATGAATTAGAGTTAAAGAACTCCACGACTGCGTGATTCCCAACCGTGCTAAACAGGGCCCTGATTCAACCATTTCTCGATTCATTACACGCAACCGCGAACTCAGTCAAAAAATGCGTTAGTGACAAATTAAGAATGCTCCGGCGGGAAAAAAAGGCAGCAGAACTGTTCGAAAAGCTCCTCTTTGAAGCGAGCAGAGAAAAGAAGAAAAATTTCCCCCGTGCCGTTAGGAAGGGGAGTTGGAATAGCAATTACTTTTTTACCTGACTGCTGTGGACTATAGCATTTCACTTATTTTCTGGAAATGGAGAAGTTTCATATGGTGGAATTGGCTGCGCTGAACTTTTTCTTGAAACTTCCTGGCTACTTTTATGCCTTGACTTTTTTTTTACAGGAACTGTCGCATCAGTAGCGCTTGGGTGAGTCAAATGATTTAACTCGGCGGAGTTATGGAGTCGGGTTGCGTTTTACTTTTTTATAACGCGGCCCGGTTCTAAGTGAAAAGTGATTTTTCAGAAATGCCGTGCTTCAAATAGGATTGAAGACCTGAATTTTATCTGGTGATGAAAAGTCAAGAGTTAGATGTTTCTTGTCCGATCAGGAGGAGATGAGGATTCTACAAAATTGCTTTTTCCCTCAGAAAGATAGACGCAATATTTTCTTCTTCCACACACCTAGATGAGAAGAATGCCTAGCATCAATTCAGTTTATGAAATAAAATAATTACAGCAATTCCATAAAGATTGGTATTTTTTCTAAAATGTCGACATTCCATATCTTTTTTCTCCAAACTGAGATAATGCCATCAAAAGTTTCATATGAGATACCTTAGACGCTTAAATAATTTTACCTTCTCGTATTTGAAGTATACAAAGAGAGCATTACCGTCAAAATTCGAACTCGAGATTTTTGGAGGAATTTTCTTTACTTTCTCGTATACGAAGTATACAAAGAGAAAGTATTGCATCGTAAAAATTGAACTGAGATTTTGACGAATCTCTTTACTTTCGTATACGAAGTATACAAAGAGAAAGTATTGTTATCGTCGTATTCAACCGAGATTTGACGACCTCTTCTTTACTTTCTCGTATACGAAGTATACAAAGAGAAAGTATTGTAATCGTCAGGTTCAACCGAGATTTTGATATTCCTCTTTTTTTACTCTTCTCGTATACGAAGTATATACAAAGAGAAAAGTATTGTTATCGTCAAAAAAATTCAACCGAGATTTTGACGAATTCTCTTTACTTTCTCGTATAATAAGCATACAAAGAGAAAGTATTGTAATCGTCAAAAATTCGAACTCGAGATTTTGTCGAATTTTTTTACTCTTCTCAAGGCCGAAGTATACAAAGAGAAAGTATTATTATCGTCGTAATTCGAACTCGAGATTTGACGAATTCTTCTTTTACTCTTTCTCACATGAAGCATACAAAGAGAAAGTATTGTAATCGTCAAAAAATTCGAACTCGAGATTTTGTCGAATCTTCTTCTTTACTTTCTTTCGTATACGAAGTATACAGCAGAAAGTATTGTAATCGTCATCAAAAAAATGTGAACTCGAGATTTTGTCGACCTCTTTGACTTTCTGCATATGAAGTATACAAGAGAGATAATCAAAAAACCCGAACTCGAAATTTTGACGAATCTTTCACGTTTTAGACCTCCTGAGTCCGAAAAACGCAATTTTGAGTTATTATACCATGTTGTGTGTCTGTGGAAACGGTAACTCGAAAACTATTAGAACTACGGGGATGAAATGTGGTATGTGGTCTTTAAACATAATTTGTGGTTTCATCAAATTTTGGACAAAAATCCGTCAAAGGAAGTCTGTCTGTTTGTATGTCTGCGGTAATGTGAACCTATAACTCGCATTTAATTTGAATAGCTAGATGGATAAAATTTGGTACACAGTTTTATCGTCATGAATGTAGGTCCGTATAAAATTTTCGACCAAATCCGTCAAAGGGTTGACTGTCTGTCAGTCTGTATAATTTACTTTTGAAACGATTCTGCATCTCCACGCGCATGCGTACTGAAGCAATCTTCTGTGCACGCGAAAAGCGCGGAGCGAATTACGTCAGTTTGTCTTGAGCCGGCAAGAGCGGAAAATCGGTACGCATCTCTGAATTTTGATTCTTTACTTAGTATTTTTTCAGTCACTATAATGAAAAACTTCTGATAGTCATTGGATTCTGCAACAGTAGGTTCGAATTTTTTAGCCACGCGGGAGAGGGAATGGCACCTTTGGGGAAGTGTACGAGAAAGTTTACTGGAGAACACTCCGCTTTGTTTAATATTGAAAATGAACAGGGAGAAACCTTAAAACAGCATATTCCACGAAGCACATTCTCCTAAGAGGTTCTACTATATGTTGAATGCACCATATTAATTTCAATAAAATCAAATCTTGACTTAAACAAACAATAAACTGCTCAGGTTAAATGCACCCCCGCCCCCCCAAAAAAAAAAACATGATGCATTCTAACAAGCTTTAACTATCTTTTATTGGCAGAACATCTCCTCTATCAGAGATGTGGATGTTCTATATCTGCGAAACAAACACTTGTTGAAAGTTTAGATTTTGGAACCAAGATGTATTAGAGCATTTAAAAAATCTGATTCAAACACCTTCACTAAAATACAACACGAGGATTTTTTCGCATTGCTTCATACTTCTTTTATTGTTTCTAAATGATAGGATTGTACTTATAAATATAGTACTTTCGTCAATATTTTGAAGGGTTTGGCTCATCTCTTGTAGTTTATTTAAAGATCCAGTGTCAAAACCAATAACAAAATCATTACATATAAATTGCCAAAACATAGAAAAGGTCGAGAGGAAAAAACTTTTCTCTTATTTTCTGATGATTAAAACCAATTATATTTATTATCAGCCGCCTTCGGAAACCAACTGTTCGCTAGGAATTTAATTTAATTGAATGCATAATTTGATATTCATGGTTCTCTAACAAAGTAATTTTAAAAACTTGAAACCGTGATAGATATCTAACCCGGTGTTCTTTTAGTGCCTTGCACCTGTTAAAAGTTCGCTGTATACATACGTCTTTAGAGATCAAACAATCCGTCCGTGTTATCTAGCGATCAATTGCAAGTTGTCGGAGCAACTTCACTTTCTCTTATTCCGGAAGGAAAATATGGAACTAATCTCAACTTTAAAATGGCGCAAACACATTTGGCGCCCAGATGTTAGCTGGATTTGACGTAGTGATAAAAAAGAATCAAACAAACAAGAAACCATAATCATTCATCTTATTGTATATATATTAGCTAGCCTCCTTCGGCGACTAACTAACTTACAGCGATTAACGTTGTTTCCAATAACTTCGTTCCATTTAATTTTTTTGAAAAATCCAAGGAATAACTAAATTCCATGTTCTCTTTACGTATAAATTCTTAAAGATAGATTCATTCATTTTACTCTTCCTGGGACTATACATTAGTCATTACTAATATAATAGCCCAGATCCCTCCGGTAACGCTCTGGACGTCACCAACAATAAAACTCGCGCCACAGCAATTTTGAGACGTTGAGCAGCATTATTTAATTGTTAGAGAACCTAATTCTCAGAAATTTTAAATTTAAAAGAGTAATTGTCGTTCTAATTTCAAATTCTAATAGTTCTAAAATAGTGAAATAAATTTTCTTTCTATCTATTGATATAAAATTTATCTCGCTATGATAAATTGTTCCTTATGAAATTTTAAATTATATTAACTTATATTTCAAATTAATCTCCGTTTTAACAGAAAGTAGTAAATGACGTCAGTGGTATATCATGCGCGTGATATAGCTTCTTGACGCCAAATTGTATCTGAATGCAATCGTGGCGATGTTGTTTTTCTGCCAAGAATTAGCCTGGGCCACCAGTGACGTGAATCGCTCATTCGTTCTCAACCGCCGCCACCCTGCTAATTCCAGCTACACGATGACTATCAACAAATCGCAGGGGCAAACCGATCATAAAGTTGAATTTACCGATGAGCCCGTGTCTTTCACATGGACAGCCTTGCGTTGCACTTCTTCGCTGCCTAGGATCTCCCAAACACGTTAAAAAATTCTTACACAAAGACATCTAGCACAAGCACTATTAAACAGCGAAAATACTTCACACGGAATGTTGTTTACCGAGAGGTTTTGAATAAAGAAATATGTAAATAAAAAATATTACCTGTCATAAAACATATGCTTATTTTATTTGTTTTCAATCAATGTTAAACATTTCTCTCGCATATATATCTATTTAAAAAACGTCAGATTTGACGGGAAATCTCCGGAATGAAGAGGTAATGGTACTCCCGTCAAACTATGACGGGTGATTTCTAGTTACTAAAGACACCTTTACCCATTGGGAGCAAAAGTACTCCGACTGGCAGAAAAATACCGGGTGGTTAGGCTCCAGATTCTTCTTCAGAGCACTGTAAGAAGAGAAAAAACGAATGGTCATAAGAATGCCATAAATCAATGTTACGCATTTCAGAACGCGAGGATACGGGATAATGTGAAAAATTACCTACCGTTTACGTGGTATCACCTGATTTACTCTATCGATCTAAAGAGACGGACGATAATTTTAAAGAGAGCCACCAGTCGGTAGTATAAATGCAAGTCAATCGTCATTTAATAGTTCAATCATATTCGTCAGGCATATTAATGACTTTTACCCGATTCTTCACTTTTCCCTTATTTTGAAGAAAGAAAATAACTCCGCCAGGCGCATGCGCAAAAAGTGAGGTTCGGACCAGTTGCTAAAACAATACATTAAGAATACTTATTCCATTGAGCAAAAAAATACCCCGACTAGTAGAAAACTAGGTGGTTAGGAATTCCGGTGATCTCTTCCTTCAGAGCACTATAAAAAAAAAAAAAAACGAATGGTCATAAGAATGTCATAAATCAATGTTACATTTCAGAACGCCGTGAGGATACTGATACGCGAAAATTTACTCTACCGTTTACGTATCAACGATTTACCCTATCGATCAAAGATGGAAAGATAATTTAAAGAGAAGCAACGTCGGTAGTATAAAATGCAAGTCAATCGTCATTTACTAGGTTCCAATCATATTCGTCAGGCATATTAATTACGAATTGCTAGCGGTACAGGAGCGCAGCAATAACTAATGTTAAAAAACAAATAAACTGTCAGCTTAATTAATGGCGCCATCATTTAAAGCGAGGTAAAGAGTCTTAAGCAAAAGAAAAATAATAATTATTCAACGAGGTGTTCCTTTTCTCCCCTTTTTTTATGTCATTCGTTCTCCCATGTACTGAAATGCATACCACCAAGATTTGAGAGATCAGGTGTTTGACTCCTGTTTTTCCTCCCCTACTGCAACCCTGATCAGAAATTCAACCACCTGGGTATGCCATAATCTGGCTTAGATTCTTCATCGATTTACTTTTGATTTTTTTCATATTTCAAAAGGAAAGTTCAGAAAGTAGACTTTTCAGCAAATTCTTGACAATGAGATACCTCATATAAAGATAACCAAAAGTAATATTAGTAAATAAAGCAAATTTTAAAATTAAATTTTAAAACATACATTACAAAATTTAAATTAATACCCGCGATTGCGCAATGGTGCCGCTGCTGCATACAACAAACAAAGGAAGTCAATGATAATTCAAAGAAAGTAAAACCACGAAAATAACTCTGATAGAATGAATTAAAGCAGACAAGCGAATCCATTTTAGTCCACTAACTTTTTCAATGGCTATAGACAAATTCGAAATGGATTCAGCCAAATTGGGAAAATGTTTCTCGTAAGAGGCTTCGACCTGCCCAACCAAAGCCCTTCATAGTCCTCGAAATTTCCTAACCACAAGACAAACAATACAAACAACAAAAGAATTTTCAGAAAGAAAACAAACATAATAATACTGCTAACAAGATTGATTTAAAATTATTAGCCTTCCGGCAAAAAAATACTTGCTAAAATATCAATAAAGAAGAAAAAGTTCAAACTTACTTCACTCTTGCAAAAGACTTAAAATGCCCAAATTCAACTCACAGAGACAAAAGAATAAGAATAATCCTGACTTAAATTAGCAATAGCCTTCCAATGTAAGAATACTGACTTGGTATTGAGTCCATGATGTTTGTTATTGCAATCATCATGCAATGAATTTTTTTTTTCTGAGCTTCATCCCTTTCACCAGTCATTTCTGAGAGACAGCGGTGACCTAGTGATAAGGTCTCTTCCTCGGGGCCGGAGGGTTCCAAGTCGAAACCCGATTCCACTGAAGACCAAGCATGTGTGGGACCTCTGTTGCACTTTAAATCATAATGTAGGACGCCTTCCCTTTTGGTGTGGTGTGATACAACCTACCCGACCCAGCCTACCCTACTGGGCTTAAGGCATTAAAGAGTCGGAGGGTGAGAACTGATCGCAGGAGGACCCACTTGCATGTATTAAAAGTTTTTTCCTCATATATGTATGCAACACCCCACAAATATGGGTGGAAATTAAATACATAACATATATAAAAGTCTCATTACAAGGGCTCACCCGGCCAAGGAGACACTGGAAATAATAGCATATGGATTGGAAAGTTATTTACTAATTAAAATTTACTTCAAGGCCGGGGAGAAACAAACAATACATTCCCAATTTTATTACCAATGGCATTCCACCCATAAGATACAAAGTGTGAGATGCAGCGCAAATACAAAAAAAGTCAACCCAAACCACGCTCAAAACAGACAAATTAAATCGAACACAAAATTTACAATAATAAAGGGAATTTATTAAAACCATTATAAAAAACTTAACAGCTTGAATTTACTCAAATGTTTAAAATCTCAGAATGACAAGGCCAAGTGAAATCGACCACAAGGCCAAACAAACTCTCCCAAAATGACCAACCTCAAAGCATACTAAAATTGAAAATTAAAAATCAATTATATATCCAATATATATTTAATTAAACATAAAACTCACAAACTATGTCATCGGTGTGGTGCGGAAGTTTGGAGAGAGGGGTACCGGCTCAGGTGTCGTCCTTGTTCATTCACCAAATATGATTCAAAAAATTACGTGGTTCGTCCTGTAAATAGCCATCGTCTTGCTTCAAAACGGACGTTAATATAGCTAAACTAGCTTCAGTCCTATTACTACAGGAATCAAGTCACGAAGGTGGTCGCAGGACAAATGAAGTTGCGCATAATATTTAACTACACGTTCGGATAGCGATGCCTATCAAACCTTAATAAATTTTGTCACGCTTTTTATAAGATTAATGCGGTTTGAAATAAAAAAAACAATCAATTCAGTGTGTGCGCGCGCGCGTTATCCTATTATGATGAATGAATTCGACGCATGAAGCATAAGAAATGTAGCTTACCCATTCATTTTAAAAAAATCAGTTTGAAAGTGAAGAGTATGTTACCAAAATGCAGTGGCGGCTCGTCCATAAGAGCTGCAGTCCCTCCTGAAATTATTATTTTCTTAAAAGCTTGCATTTTTCTTTTTTTCATTCTAATTGGCTTTACTTTTTTCAATTTTGAGAATTCAGTGATCAACGAAAATGGGGAAAAGTAACGAAAATGTAAAGGGAAGACGCAAGTCAATCAAGAATTAAGAGAGAGACAGACCAGAGCTGCATCAAGTTTTGCCCTCTCAGGTTCCGAAATTAACGCAATGATCGACGCGAAAGCAACCCTTTCTCCGCTTGAATTGCATGCATTTGAGCTGGTTTCAGCCTCATTTGGCGCGATTCTCATTTGGCTCTTTTCGCTTTTTTTCTCAGTAGTTAAGTTGTTTGCTTTTAAACACAATTCTGGAGGAGTTGTAATTTTTTTTGCTTCTTTATTGTTTTACGGGTAAAGTTGATTACGACTCTGAGATTTGCCACCAATAATTTTTGTTGTAATTTAGTTATAGCCAGGAAACACGAAACAAAATTTTTTTCCTAGGTTTTTTTTGGTTTAACCAAAACTTATCAATTTTAGTAAATCATCATTATACATCAAAATAATCAGCACAAAATTAACTACAACTTAGGGTCTACGCAACTTTGCAGCACTGCTTACTTCTGGAGGCCGCCTGGCCGCCACTGACAAAAATGTGTTCATTCGCATGCAAATATGTTTTCAAGCTGATGCGGATAAAACCGAGCAAAAATAAGCTTCGTGATGATGCTTTGATACGGGTCTATAAGCCATGATCTGCAGAGAGGCAGATTGAAGCAGATATTAACAAAGGAATAACTGAATTCATCAGACATGTCAAATAACGGCAAATTAGCTGCACAGTGACTTAAGTGCAGGAGACAACCAAATACAAAGTGAGTTAAATAGCGTCAAACCAGTTACAGAGTGAGTTACAATAGCGTCAGATCAGTTACAAAGGGAGTTAAATAGCTGTCAAATCAGTTACAGAGTGAGTTAAATAGCTCGATCAGTTACAAAGTGAGTTAACAGCGTCAAATCAGTTACAGAAAGGAGTTAAAATACAGTCAAACTGTTACAGAGTGAGTTAAATAGCGTCAAATCAGTTAAGCACAGAGAGTTAATTAGCGTCAACCAGTTACAGTGAGTTAAATAATGGCAAACCAGTATCAAAGCCAATCAACAATGCCCGTCAACCAGTTACAAAGGAGTTAAATAGCGTTAACCAGTTAAAAAGTGAGAAATAGCGTCAAATCAGTTAAAAGTGAGAAATAGCGTCAAAAGAGCGTTACACAGAGAGGTAAATACGTCAAATAAGTTACAGAGTGAGTTAGTTTAGCGTCAAATCAGTTACACAGAGAATTAAATAGCGTCAAATCAGTTTACACAGAGAGTTAATTAGCCAACCAGTTACAAAGTGAGTTAAATAACGGCAAACCAGTAACAAAGCTAATCAAATACCGTCAAATCAGTTACAAAGTGAGTTAAATAGCGTCAAATCAGTTAAAAGTAAGAAATAGCGTCAAATCAGTTGCAAAAAGTGAGAAGAAGTGTCAAATCAGTTAAAAGTGAGAAATAGCGTCAAAGAGTTACACAGAGAGGTAAATAGCGTCAAATCAAGTTGGCAGAGTGAGTTAAATAAGCGTCAAATCAGTTATACAGAGAGTTACCGCTGTACAGTCAAACTCAAATACAAAGTGAGTTAAATAATGGCAATCATAAACTGCTTAATCAAATAGCGTCAAATCAGTTACAAAAGTGAGTTAAATAGCTTCAAATCAGTTACAGAGTGATTTAAATAGCGTCCTATCAGTTACAAAAGAGTTAAATAGCATCAAATCAGTTACAAGTAAAGCAATAGCGTCAAATCAGTTGGCGAGCCGATTTAAATAGCGTCAAATCAGTTACAGTGAGATAAATAGCGTCAAATCAGTTACAGAGCGAGTTAAATACGTCAAATCAGTTACAGAGTGAGTTAAATAGCGTCAAACTGGTTACACACAGAGTTAAATAGTGTCAAATCAGTTACAAAGTGGAAAGTTAAATAATGGCAAACCAGTAACAAAGCTAATCAAATAGCGTCAACCAGTTACAGAGCGATTTAAATAGCGTCAACCAGCTACAGAGGAGTTAAATAGCAGTCAAATCAGTTACAAAGTGAGTTAAACAGCATCAAATCAGTTACAAAGTGAGTTAAATAGCGTCAACCTAGTTATTACAGAGCGATTTAAATAGCGTCAAATCAGTTACAGAGTGAGCTAAATAACGTCAAAATTAAGCAAAGAGTTAAATACCGCCAAATCAGTACCAAAGTTAATCAAATAACGCTAAATCAAGAGAAGAAAAAACGAAACCAGAACGTTCCAGATCTGAAATTTAAAGGAAAGCAGAAGAGATGAGAAGTGAGCGAGTTGGAATAGGAATTACTTTCCTTTTTCTTAGTTGTAAATGAGCATTTTTCTGAAACGGAGAAGTGGAGGAATTGGCTGGTTCCTCTGATTTTTTTTTTTCTGATAATTTTTACTTTTTTTCCATCCTTTCCATTTTTTTTTCTTGAACTATTTCTCCAGTACACGAGTCGATTTAAACACTCAGAGCAGTCATCACGGAGTCGAGTTGCACTTTAATTTCATGTGGCCCGTTTGTAGAAAAATAATTTTACAGACTCTGCGTATTCCTGCAATACTGATGGAAGACATAGAATTTTATCCTGGTGGTGAAAAGTTACACGTATATGCTTCTTTTCTGAATGAAGAGGAGGGATTTTGGCAGGAAATTACTTATTTTCTAAATTAAAAAAATATATTTCCATGTCACTCCTTATTTTATACGCATTAATTGGTGTATCACTCTTATAACAATGTATTTATACGAAAGAAAACAACTTTGATTCTATATTTTTCTGTTATAATTATATTAATACTGAACACAACAATTGTCAGATTAAAACAATATGAAGCAAAATTGAGGAATTATTATTATTTCATACAGCTTTCTAGCTCACATTTACGTATTATAATAACAATTAAACTACTAACAACTTACTTCTAAATCTTAAAGAAAATCTCACATTTCTATGTGTTTATAGGAACAAAACATTAAATATATGTTCTTCTTATAATATGAAAAGTAAATTAATGCTTGACTATATATCTTCTTTGCCGTTAAAATGAACTTATGATAATTAATCCATCATCTAGATGGGTTAATGATATTCAACATCAAAACTTTATAATGCAAAAAATTTTATAGTGGAGAAAGAATGACTTTCTTCTGAAGGAGAACTATTTTTTTCTTTGGGTCGGCACGAATCCCGGACGCAAAAATAAGTTACCAATAATCTGAACAAATAACTATGCTCTTGAAAAGTTTAGCAACAGATAAATTCTAGTAGGCTTAAATTTTCCTCATTAATTATTTACCTTTTATACCTGAATACAGGAAAAAGCCATGTTTTGAGGAATGAATAGTTTTAACAGTTTTAAGTACATAAAATATAATATACTAAATGTATTCTTACAACAGCACAGGAGTTTTCTTGCTCCCCCCTGAGTAATGAAAGCTATGATGGGTTTCTTGAATATGGAACTGGTTCATCAAGCTATGTAAATGACCAGAAAACTTCATTTATGTATGTTACAAAAAGTTTATACAAAGGTGTTTTTCTCACACAAATTGTGGTACAAATGGGAAGCTGCACAATTTTTTTAAACAAAGCAGTGTGTTCTTCCCAATGGAATAGCAAAGGTCGGTAGGCCATACTAGAGAGGAGCAGGATCCGGAGCTGGCTCTCCAGGACACACCCGGGCGTGGGCCCCGCACTTAGGACCAGGGCTACTGCTAGGGGTACAGTGAGGCCTAACCAGGAGGATTAAGCTTTGGGGGGGGCCCTGTTCCAATGGAGTAGCAAAGATCGGTAGGGCCACTCTAGAGAGGAGCAGGACCTGAGTTGGCACGCTGGCCTCTCCAGACACTCGGGCGGGCCCCTGCACTTAGGGTTCAGGGCTAATAAGCAGGGTATAGTGGAGGCTTAACCAGGAGTGGATTGCTTTGGGGGCCCTGGCTCCCAATGGAGAAGAAGGTCGTAGGGCCAATTTAGAGAGGAGCAGAACCCGGAGCTGGCCTCCTCCAGACAGACACCCGGGCGGGCCCCGCACTGGCCAGGGCTAACAAGCAGGGGAATATGGAGGCTCAACCAGGAGTGGACAGGCTTTTGGGGCCCTGGCTCCCAATGAGTAGCAAGTCGGTAGGGCCACTTAGAGAGGAGCAGGACCTGAGCTGGCCTCTCCAGACATCCGGGCGGGGCCCCTGCACTTAAGGGCCAGAGCTACCAAGCAGGGGAATATGTAGGCTCAATCTCAGAGGGATTAAGCTTTTAGGCCCTGCTCCAATGGAGTAGCAAGGTCGGTAGGCCACTTAGAGAGGAGCAGGACCTCGAGGCTGGCACGCTGGCTCTCCAGACACCCGGCGGGCCCCGCACTTAGGCCAGGGCTAACAAGCAGGGGTATAGTGGAGGCCTAACCAGGAGTGGATTAATCCTTTTGGGGGCCCTGGCGCTAAAGTTCTAAGGGGCTCTGATAGCATCACAAATATGCGCTTGTGAATTTTGGCGTCTCTGTTATCAGTGGCGGATTTTTGTCAATATGAGGCCACAGTCGCCAAACTGGCTTGAGGCCCCCCTCCTCACCCAATGCATGCTAAAATTCGCCGTCGGTCAGGGCCTACGATGTCCATAGAATAGTGAGGCCGTCTACCCTTACCCATGTCGTAACTTCGCCGTCGGCATAAAGCACTACAATTTATGTCCAATAGGTTTTTTTGAGACCCCTCAATAAGGAATGCTAAATCGCCATCAGTTTGCACCACTGTGTACGTCATGTGGATTTGAGGTCTCTGGATTTTCGAGGCACGAGGCGAGCACCTCTAACGCCTGTGCGGAAAACCGCCACTGGCCTAACACACCGGAACGCTGTTCTGATGCTGCTTTACGCGTAATAAATAAGAAAACACCAGGGAAACGTCCTTAAAACAGCGCGATTTTGTCACCATGTTGAGGCTCTGATTACCTGAATATATTGGAAGAAAATATTTATTCATTAAAGAAGAAATTGTAATAAAGTTCTTTTAACAGCATGAAAAGATGGGCTTAAAATCTTACCTATAAAAGCTAGGAACAAACGAAAGGACGCCGTTACACAGTGGATGGATATAGGTGCGCTGCATTTTCCCTCACTAGATGGAAATAAATGTGGTTATCTATTTACTGTGTTTAATTATAACGGCGTCCTTTCTTTGTTCCACAACTTTATAAGAGGCAAGATTTTAAGCCCTTCTTTTCTTTCATAATACTTACTTAAAAGACTGTTTTTAATTCTTCTTTCTGATACAATGCTGTTTTTTTCCAATATATTCCGGAATGGGTTCAGGTCTTGAAGGAAATTATTAAATTCAGACTCCAGTCTTTTTTCTCTTACAGAAAACCTGTTCTAGTTCTGAATCTGCATGATGAATGGCCTGATGAAGTCATCCGCCGGATTCTTACTCTCTTTCGTAGTCTGCTATTATTTTTATTATTTTTAACTCTTCCACAATTAAAATTCCTTATTGGTATTTATATTTATTTTTTTTGCCTAGAAGCAATATTGCAAAGAAGAATAAAAGCGATTTCCAATAATCAGCTGAAGGAAGAAACCTCAAAATGATATTTCAAAGCAATTTTTTAAGATAGATTTATAGAGGTATAGTTAGTAGATGTTGAATGAAGGCAAAGAGAAGGCAGAAAAGGAGTTAAAACAAGACCTATTACTAAACATAAAAGGAAAATCGATTGATTAGCAAATCCGCCACCAAACACATCTAGGATATAGAAGTAGAATGCATTGTCTGTCGTGAAGTTGTGAAGAAAATTAGATTAAGCTTGGTACTTGAGAAGGTTGGTCACATGAACTATCAGAAGCAGACATTCATGATTCAGTATTTACTATTGTGAATATTGTAAATTTAAAAAGAACTAATAGGATAACGATGCAAAATGTAAGAAAATTCCAGTTTTTTACTATTATTATTTGACTACAGGAGCAAAATATACCCATTTGTGCCCTGAAAAAATTATTTGTTCTGCTTCAGACCTGTGGTTTGTAAATCTATACTGCCCGGACGTATTTAAATTTTTGTAAAGTATCAAGATGATTTTTTTTTTTTTTTTTAGTTTTTTAAATTTGTAATGTTTAAATTAATTTGTTTAATATAATTCATATGATGAAAAAATGTTCAAAGTAAGGTTTTGATCGGTTATAGGATCATTCCAAATAAATAATATAAATTATATGTTAAAATTTTCTTAAGTCGTTCATAATATTTCCTGATACCCTATAGCAGTATACCAGTTTACAGTTTCTTTGATTATTATGACCTTCTCAAACTTTCTATGAATCAATATATAAATACTAATACCAGGGGTCGATCCAGTTTTTTAGGGGCCCAGTAAAGTGAAAAAAAATTATTTTGTGAAAAATAAAATATTTTGGGAGGGAATGAAAAATAAAAAAAATTTTGAAAAATAAAAATATTTATGAAATTTTTTATCATGTAAACCTTCAATTCTAGCAGTCAATTTCTCTATATTTTACACTTAATATAGCAATACGTAACTGAACGAAGTAATGA